>OX411307.1:44032024-44244524 GCA_948150685.1 Rhaphigaster nebulosa
TGCGTTACTTTTTTATACAATTCTTTCTTCTGGAGTAATAGCTCTTTCTTGCCTTCAAAACTCCCTTCACCCCCTCCTCCCCCCCCCCGATTCCTCAAGGCCGGATCTTATACCGTTTATTTTGCTTTATCCGTATATGTTTAGGGGCTTAATCCTTTTCCGGCTTTCTTCAACGTTGTTGTGTTTAATTTAATAATTTCGACATCGTCGCCTAACACTACCAAATCATCAGCATACTAATTAGGGATTGATAAATTATTTGCCACTTCTATAAATTTGTTTTATTGAAAACTAGTTTCGAATGTTGTACATTCATCCTCAGTTCTAAAATTACACAAAAAATTCAAAAATAAGCAATTCAAAATATAGTTGTTGTTATTATACATATTAAATTATATAAATCAGTATTATAAAACATATTTTATTATAAAACATATGTTTTATAATACTGATTTATATAATATAATATGTATAATAACAACAACTATATTTTGAATTGCTTATTTTTGAATTTTTTGTTTATTTTTAGAACTGAGGATGAATGTATAACATTCGAAACTAGTTTTCAATAAAACAAATTTATAGAAATGGTAAATAATTTATCAATCCCTAATTAGATTGATCCTTCTATACCATCATGCGGATCTCAACTGATCAGCATACTACCCAAGCTCAGGTATTTAACGACCCAGAGCTAAACATTTCTGGATTACAATAACCTTTCGAAATACGGATTTCAATGCTAAGTAAAACAGAACGGCGAAAAGTGACTTTTCCTGTTTTAAACCAAAACGGACCTCAAACTTTTCGGAATTAAAATTACCGATTCGAGTTTATTTAATTGTTTTGGACATTGACATCTTGGACCACATTTGCTAATTTCTTTCGTATCCTCTGTTTAAAAAGACTATTTTACAGCTTCTGACAGTCAGTAGAATTGTAAGCCTTTTTGAAATCGATAGCTGTTTAGGTCTACACCTGTGTATTCTTACTTTTCCACTCATATTCTTCGTAAAGTTAACAAATGCCATTGACCCAGGAAGTATTTGTTATTAAATAAGGTTTACAACCCAGGAAGTTATTGTTATCCTTCTTGGTTATCAGCATTAAAACAAGTTCTATTTCCTTAATCACCCCTTCTCCTATTTTATGTATAAAACCCTATCTGAAAGGGACAGATGACAGCAGTATCACAATGTAGTATCCAGTATCACAATGTAGTAACCAGTATCTAGAATGTAGTATTAGAATAAGTATTAGAATGTAAGGTAGAATAAGGTAATGTGAGAAACTCTCACTATGTTTAGCTTTAATTCTTGTTATAATATCTTTAAAGTCTATCTGTCACTCAGTAGCATCATTATATATATATCATGTAACTTGTACTCTGCTTAATAAAGTTATTTTTAAAGCTTACACTCATCGACATTGTTAACTGTAAGAAAAATGATTAATCAATGATTGAAGGATTTCGTTTAAAACCACATTCTAAGTTTCCGATAATGTCTGTGATAATTTATGTAGTAATATCATTTATATTCTTTATTGCGTTTTTCAAGGTGAAGATAGTAGAAAAGGATCACCAAATGTTGTTTACTGACCTTCTGCCTTCTTCCATAATATCCCATGAGCTATACTTATTCAAAGCAGGCTTATTTTAAGTCCGTAGGATATACACTATGGTCTTAGGCAGGAAGCATTGTCAGCCATTAATATTACTGTCCTTAATATCAATCGCTCATTGTAGTATTATATTATATTATATTTCACAACATGTGCGAACCCTCCGTTGCATAATATGTTAATGTTATATAAGTTATTCCGGTGTTGTTTTGGTTCTATTGTCGTACAAGAGCGACGCCGCTAACATATCCGATTAATCTATTTAGCTAGCTAATCAAGAAGCTTCTTCGTTAGAAATACGCGTGATAGAATGTAGAGTTAGACACAGCCCGCATTCTAATTAAACGGAATTGCAGTTCTGTTGATTAACATGGTGCAGCCATGGGCGCTACGCATTTCTTCGGGATCGACATCGAGAAGGTTTCTTACTTCATATTCTTGCTTCATATCTGTTTACTGTATCTCATGAAGTATCGAATATGTTTATAACAAATGAAACTAGGAAGTATTTGGAAGGGTGTAAAAGTCGTTTCTTGTCTGATCTCTTATATTTTCGTCTCTGCACAAGAACTACTGCGTTGGCCCAAACGCCGGCACACACCCTAAAAATTCAATATGTTTTATATCTGACACCACTCCAACCAGCACACCCATGATATTATCAACGTTCATTGTTAAAAACGAAAAAGATTTGTTAGTTATTCGATTTATGTGAATAAAACAAGAAACTCAAATGTATTTCTCATCTTCATAAAATTTACTTTTTTTTTTTTATGTGTATTTAACATCCTTTCCTATTCCTATATAGGCAAACAGGAGGGGTTATTCCTATAGGGTACCAACCTATTCTAACCAGAGTCGGAAGGTCGAGATTCATTCCGTGGGTCCGCCGCAAAATAAATTCGGCCCTCCCAGGGATTCGAACCGGCGCTGCATCAGACCCGAGGCTGCTAAGCATCTTCTAATCCCGCGCCTTCTGATCCCCCACTCTCATAACCCACATCTGTCGATTTTAAGCAGAACTATGATAGATAGATAGCTCACTGAAGGCGTTAGGGGTTGTAGAAAACGGTCCAGCTTCCCTCACCGCCTGTGGGCAAGATAGTAAGCAGTACCTTTTTTTTTTTTTTTTTTTTTTCTGGTTTTTAGGTTTTTGTGATTACTAATTCTTTTAGTAATGGTTACGGGTTGCTCATGAAGATTGAATGCAATCAGCGAATGTTCTCACTGCCACTTTTAGAAATTCTTCTCTTAGTTTGTATCTGACTTTTTTCTATTTTAGAAATTATAAGGGCGATTCTGAAACCATGGGCAAGTTTCTGTCCCCAACATATATCTTCAACATATCAATTCTCACTTCATCTTTTTTTTTTTTTTTTTTATATAACAGTTATGTTCTTGAAAAATAAACTAAATTTTCAGATTAGTTGGAAAACCTAAAAAAAAAAATTATTATTTTTCGTTAAAAAAACAAAACATATAATTCCCGTGGCGTTATAATAATTATTATTTTTTCCACGGAAGTTACAAATTTAATCATAGCAGTTACATACAACTGCTGTAGTATATTTATTTCCTCCCTATTGAATAATTCAGTACTATACATGGATAGTGTCCCCCATGCATACATTTTATATCAGTAATGGAAAGGTAATTTATTTTGATAAAATCAATTATTTAAAAACGTTAATTCAATTTGTCTTATAAATAAGCATTATTGTTGGTGTATGGTATGGCATTATAAATAAATATTAATTCCTATATAATGAAGGAATTACCAGATACTAAAATAGACAGAGCGGCATTTTTGGACCGTGGTTTTTCCATTGCTTTTAGAAATTTACAAGTTCTTTTTAAAATCGATGGGTTTTCCGAATTATCAGAACTCTCTGAAGGGTCGAAACTCGCAGAAACCCCTCCCTAGTAATTTAGATTAAAACAAAAGAAAAAAAGTAAAAGAACCAAATACGAAACATTTTACTGTATTAGCTTGTACAATAGATAGCTGGCTGAAATCGTTTTCAGAAACCATTTAAGTTGTAATGATTAAAGTGAGAATAGCCACGAAATAACACTAATTATATTATTAGCTAATTTATTTTATAAAACTGTTTTCATTTAGCTCCACGAAGACTTCAAACTGTTTTTGCAAGTCGTTGCGTCCGTAAAAAACTGAATGAATCGATTTTCTTTAAAAGTGTTTAAGCAGAATTATTTTAATATATCGTAAGATTTATAGAATTGACAGCAGTATTCTGTATTGATATATATATATATATATATATATATATATATATATATATATATATATATATATATATATATATATATACATACATATATATATATACATACATATATACATATATATATTTATATATATGCATATATATATATATATATATATATATATATATATATATATATATTTTTTTTTATATTCTTATCTGTCAATAATTAATAATAATAACGAATCGTGTTAGTTAATGAAGGTAGTTCAGTGTTACCGTTGAATTAATCAAGGAAACATTCTTAAAACCAAATGACATGGTTTCCCTATCATCCATCACCTTATATGTTTATATTAACGAAAAACTAATTTATTAGTCTTTATTAATTACTTAAACATAATACAGAAAAAAATTAGAAGTTTAAAACTATACAGGTAGTGCAAAAAAATAAGAAGTATATTTGACTCCGTATCAAGAGCGGACTCTTGTGCCTACAGGTGGTGGGGAAGTGACATTCACAGTCAGCGCCTTATCCAGTTATTTTTAAAATCGATTATCACACCCAGCCCTCCGTCCTTATAGGATCAAATCTACTTATTTATTTCAAATATCCCTGACTTATTTTATTTATCAGTAATTCAGTCGGCTTTCAAACCATATAAAATCGATTTTATATATTTTGTATACTATAATTAAATTAATATAATGAACTTTATTAATGGCGATAAGTGATAACTGCTCGTTGTTTTCAAATTTATGGACATTTTTACTATTACAAGCAATTGTTTTATTGTTAATATTACTGCAACTAATTAGTTATGTATTACCTACTGTTATTACAGTAATCAATTTATGATTGAGGGGTAGCTAATAAATTTTTAAAATTTGATTTCGATGAAGCAGTGAATATTTTTTCACTCATTCTACAGATTTTTATAACATCAAATGCAGGTTGGACTAGACCTCCTCGATTTTTTATTGATGTCAAAGTCATCGATAAATTCTGTGCATCATCGGAAATTACCATCAAACTCTTCACATTTAATTTTTGTTTGAAGTCTTTGTACAATATATCCTGGAAAGATATATCGCCTTTATATTAAAAAGCTACAGAAGTTAAAAGCAAAAAATATTCCACAATGCCGACAATATATTAAATTATGCCCAGCACTAAATTTTAAGACAATTGTGACTCTATTTTTTTTCTCTGGTACATCTTTTATTTTATCATTCCTGCTGCCGTTATCACATTTAACACACATACCCATTTTTATAATAAAACTATAGTAAAATCACCCGTAAAAACATACAGACAATGAAAATGAGTGATAGAGGGGAAAAAAAATGCAAATCGCATATAAGGCCAGAGACGTGTTGAAGCTGTCTGTAGGTTATGAGAGTGGGGGTAGTGAGTCCGCAAGTTATTCTCTGTGTTATTCTGTATGTTTTGGTTGTGCAATGCCTCACGTTGTAGTTCCTCACGCTAAAAATATCCTCCCTACCCCGCCTGCCACGTCACATATTTTATTATTTTAAAGGAGTATCATAGAAAAAAATAATACTAGATTAATCAATATATATATATATATATATATATATATATATATATATATATATATTGGTAATTTTGCATTCTATTGTTTTATTCAATAATTAAAGAAGGCCAGCGCCATTATGGCATCAATCAATTTTGATTTTGATGGATACAAAATTTTACAGCAGAAAATCTATAGTTTCAAACGTAAAATAGTAGAAGCCATTACAATAGAAAATTCGAAACTAATTAACGCCCATTATATAGTTATAACATATTAACTTATTAAATAACCAATGGGTTTTTCATTACTTTCAATAGTAGTAAATAATAGAGCGATAGAGTAAATATAATAATTTTTGAAATAAATTGCAAAGGTACTTTCTCAATGTTATAATTAGGAAATAAATAATAGAAATAAATTTTATATGTTTTAGATAAAATCGGTATGTAGCAACATGGTGAAAAAATTCGTAAAGGTGCCGAAAATTTTTTTTAAGAAAAAAGAAAAATAATACCTAATAGCCTTTAAAAATACGGAAAAAATGAGTTTTAAAGAATTGAAGTCGGTCAAAACTTTTCGAGAAAAAAAAATTATAAACCGCGAAATATGGCAATTTTTGTCATTTTATCACAGGGCTTTTAATTAATCTCGAAAAAGGATTTGAACAAGGGCCAAAATGGTCCTAAAGCCATTTTTCAAAGGGCGGTTTGTTCTCGAGGAGTTTCACTACAACCCTATTTTCATGAAATACATGTGAGGCTCGGTTAAATACCTAAAAAATGACTTTGAGCATAGGACTGTTTATCGCAACAGCCCAGTAAAGGTGAAGCTCTCTCTATCCCTCTGCAGTGCTCGATGGCCGGCCGTCAGAGAGTGTTCCCCCACCCTCTTCACTTCCCCTCCGCTGCCTCACCTTTATTGGGTCGTTGCGATAAACAGTGCTATGTTCAAAGACTTTTTTTTAGGAATTTTATCGAACCTCATACATATTTCATGAAAATAGGGTTGTAGAGAAACTCCTCGGGAACAAATAGCGATTTGTAATATGTAATTTGGAATGTTAAATGATTAAGTGTATGTTTGATGTTGGCCTGTTTTTAAGCCAAAATTTTACAATGTTTTAAATATTAATGGCCTAAAGATAATTATCGCAATGGTTTGTTTTAAAGGTAAATCTTTTAGTCCATCAAGATTAGACTAATTAATAATTTATTTAATCAAATTGAACAGATAATTATTGGGGTGCTGTCAAAAGTGAAACACACTTTATTGTAATAAACTGCTTAATGTGTGCCGACGTTTCGGACTAAGTTGCTGGTCTTCATCATGAATGATTCGATAGGAGGTCAGTATACTGCAGATTTTCATCCCTAAAATAAACGAATTTCAGATTAATGTTGTAGTGTGTCACTGCTCGATTAGTTAATTACAGTATTTCACGTCACGATCTAGTAATGAATGACCTTTCAAGTCACGCCCGTAACGCAGTGCCAAACCCATTTGCCCCATTGAGGCGTGACGTACTACGTACACGACTCTCTAGACCAGTGGTTCTCAAACTAGACGTCGTCTGGCAGCACACTGAAATTATTGAACAAATTAACGTTATCCAAATTATCGTTATTATTATTATTTTAAAGTTAGTAAAGATATGAAGAATGAATACTATTTGAAAAAATAGTTTTTTAAAGTAAACAACACAAACATATTCCAAACAAAAGTTATTTTTAAGGTATCTGGAAATAAATTGTGAACTTAATGTGACCTGGGCCATATTTCATAATAAATTACAAAAGTACAAGTGGTAAAAATATTAGTAGAAAGATTTGTTTTTAGAGGTTACAGGCTATTTATCATTTTTAGATAATAATAATTTTATTCAATGTTTTTTTTTTAATTTACTTTTTTAGTATAACTATTTTAAATGTTATGGTATTTTAACTTTTTAGTGTCAGTCATAGGCGTAGTAAGTCATAGGCTAAATTGTACTTGTACTATTTTAAATGTTATCGTGTTTCAACATTTATAACAATTTTTTAACAATATATAACATCTTGAATAGTAAATATATAACATACTTTACTTTATGGACACTCCCTGTTTCATAATAAAGTACAAAAGTACAAGTAAAATTTAGCCTATGACTTACTACGCCTATGACTGACACTGTAGAAAGTTAAAATACCGTAAAATTTAAAATAGTGATATTAAAAAACAGTAAATTAAAAAAAAAAATGAATAAAATTATTATCATCTGATGACGGTGTGTAATTTGTAACCTCTCATCACGAACCTTTTAACTTGTACTTTATTATGAAATGGGCCCTGATGGTGTTTTTATATTTCTTTGGTATTAAGTCGTGTTTTTGAATGGCATATTCTAATTTCATTTTCAAGGGCCCTTATTCGTTCTATCTTCTTTGTTTTAATATTTACGAATGCGCAGATAATCCCAGTTCACAGAGATGGGATGTGGAAAACTGCAATAAAATATTAACTGCTTCGAGCCCTGTATTGGAATATCCCTGAATGTTTCGAAATTAACGTACGATCGTACGAAAGTCAATTAATTATTCGGCTTCTCCTTGATCTAATTCATTTACTTCTGATATAAAAACCAATAATATTTTTTTAATAATTGTTTTAATTATTTTGTTTTTATTTAATACTAGATTTTCGCTTGTACTGCCCATTGTAGCAGCTTACAGCCTCTATCAGTGGCCTCATATTATTGAATGGAATAGCACAGTTATACGAATATTTTTCTCTAAATTTTTTTTTGGCGGAGGGGTGATTCAATAATTGATCTTTGTCTTGCTTCAATAGATTTCTTGCAGTATAATATAACATTGCATATAACTTTAAATATATGATCTCACCAAAGGTGTTTTAGTTCAATGAAGACAAACAGTTATATGGGCCGAAGCTAGTAGACCTGATATCTGAGAATTGGACGTGTTGACCCGTAGTGGTTCACAAGCGACAATATCCTGTATAGAGCAATGGATCGGGAAATCCGTGAAGCGCAGTTAATATTAATTTGATCGACTTAGGATATAATAGGGCAAGGTGAGTGTCTTTCTCCCTTTTAAATTATTTTGAAAATGTTTAACAGAAACAAGATTAAAAATGTATATACGCTCACACACAAATAGTGGCGACAAACAAAATTTCAAATTTTTTTTTTTTTTTTCTTACTTTTCAACTGCTACTACGTAAGGAAAGTATTCCCGTTACTAAGTAACGGGGTGAAATTTTCGATTGTGAGTAAAAAAAAAAAAACGCGTTGTCGGTCATTGGTCTGTCATTGCACATGTTTGTGCCTGTGCTACGAATATATTTTGAACGGATGGACCGATTTTTTTGCTTAATGTTTTGTGTTTAGGGATTGGTCTCTCGATACAAGTGTACCAAATGGGGCACAGTATGCCCATTACCGGCTGCGCTAGATCAGAAAAACGTTATTTTCTATAGACTGTAGCATCAAAAAGGCTCTAACGATTTTGATGAAACTTGTCTAAAGTCTTCTCTCTAAAGCCCCCCCCCCAACTATTTATGTATGTATCCCCGAGGAAATGCGAGAAAAAACGCTATGACGATGAAAATTTTTTATTTTAGCATTACTCAAAAAGTATACGTTTTTTGGTGGATTATGTATATATTTATTTTAAAAGCAGTTAAATTTCCTACAAAATATAAAATTAATCTTCTGAATTGGACCAAAGGTACGGCGGAGTTTTATTACTTTTTATTCGTGTTTTATTAAAAGTATTTTGTTCGTTTCCATGGAAACCCGTTTATTTATCATTAGCTCTTCTAATAATTAGCATTCGAATTTTTCGAAAACTATCGATCTCCCAAAACATTGCAAATGCTAATTTAAAAGATAATTTAATTGTCTACGATGCCAAAATTTAAAAAAAAAAAAAAAAGAAGAAATATAAAATGATATACAGCAAACAAATCTTGTACTTTGTTTCCAATGTGGTAAGGAAAGTAGTGCGTGTCCACACAAGATACTTTAATTTGTGTTTCATATGGAATTAATTTGAAAACCTTTTATTTGTGATTTACATCTTTTATTGGATTGCTCATTTTAAAAATAAAATTGGGATTTTAACATATCTATAATAATTAATTAATCATAGATTAAAGAGATGCATTAATCCCAAGAAAAACAATTTTATTAATATAATTAATTTGTTTAAAAATACATTATAACCATTGTGAAGTTTTGGCCATTATTTGGTTTCGACCATTTTCAAACTTTTGCATTTGTATATATAAATATTATTAGTTCATTGCACTGCAGACCCCGCGAAGAAATCTAAAATCTGCCCTTTATTGGAGCATTTATTAAAGAATTAGCCAATGTTGTCATTGATTGAAAAACCAACATTACTTCAAGGGATACCGGACATCATAAATTGTTCAAATTCAGATATCATTATTTATCTTTGAACATTATTTTTCTTTCAACTTTTTTCTCCTACCACCGCCATTTTGGTATGTATGTATGTATAAAAATCGCCAACATTCGAGTTAGATATATCAAAGATAATTTACAAATAATCACAGAGCCATTTACATACGATTGATCAATGATTAGTTTTATTTTCTCCGAAATATGATTTTTGCGCTATATCGAAGGTCATCGGATGGGGTTGTTGATTATAAATCCGTTTCATTATCCCTAAAAACACGATTTAGTGGTTTTCGGGGATGTCTGATATAAACATATATATTTATGCCGCTACATTTGAGCACTTCCAGCGGCTCTCTTTGGAACAAAGGAGCTTAAATTCAGCCTTATGGTCGTTTTATAGGCAGAACAATACCACACAAGCGGGGATGAATTTCAGTCGAATTTTCGGCCTTTATTATGATATTAATCGGTTTTAGGGTTTTATGCACCTCCACATTGAGTTTATGGTTAGAGAAGTACCTTTTGTGGGTCTCAACATTTCTCCTACCACCGCCATTTTGGTATTTTCAGTTTTGTATTTTAGTTATTATTAAAGATATTTTTATTTTATTCATTCACAATTTTTTTTTTCAAATAATTTCATCATAATGAACGCAAGTTTGATGCTCTATCGCAATTGACTACTCTCTATATTAAAAATACATTGTTCAACTTTATACATACGACTAATAAGTGTTCTTATTAAAAAATGAAAGAAAAAAAAAGCATATAAAAAACTTTCTTATTTCTAAAAAAATAAAACATTGTGTCTTACAATAATATATGTTTCGTTCTTTTATGTACATAATGTTTTGTACAATTTTTTGTGTAGTTCTCAATATTTTCTATAAGTCGATTTTTGTTAGACTTACATTTAAATACAAAAGTGTTTACATTGCTCGGAAATATATTATTTGATGAATGATATTTCCAATTCTTTATGCATAGTTTTAATTTTAATATAGTAAGGACAAATCACAGTTATTCTTAGGCATTTATTTTGATAAATTTGTAATTTTTTATAATTAGTTTGGCACGTATAGCTAAATATCGGGCCCAATTTTAAAACAATCAATTACTAGTTCAAATACAGATAACCTTAATATTCTGTCTTTACTATATACTATACTATATATATATATATATATATATATATATATATATATATATATATATATATATATATATATATATATATATATATATATATTTATATCAGACATCCGATATTTATATCTACTGTATTTTATTTTAACAATTTCTTTTATAAGGTAAAACTCCAGAATCATAACCCCAAAATGGCGGAGGTCTAGATTTTTAAGATCAGCCAGGTCCTAAAATTCTAGATGTCCTCCCTGTTGGGGTTACCATTCTGGAGTTTTACCAGTAAATATAACTATAAACAGTATTTAATTACCAAAGAATAATTAGTAGATAAGATTTACATACAAATCATGTTGATTAATCCCCTATATAAAGAAAAATTGATGATTTATATAAATGATGATGGTACTGAGATGTATATCAAATAAATTCAATGATTTTAGATGAATGTTTCGAGAATGCACAATATAGTCGGAAGAGTTAATAAGATAAATAAAAATTTGAGAAGTTTGAAGGTTTTATTATTGAAAAACATTTAGAAGACTATATTATATCAAATATGGCTAAAAGTCTTCAAAATAAAAATATATTATAATATTTATTTTTCTATGAAGTATAATTCTTTTCTATTTTTTTTTTTATAATGATTCATGGCTAAAACAATATTGTTTTATAAATAATAATCATTGTATTATTTCATAACCTTCTTCACAGTTTAATAATATTAATAGTATTTAATAATACTCATTTGATGCACTTTCTTTGCTTTTTCATCCATTTCCTTTTCTATATATCGATATTTTTCTAGCGATTATCGGTGGATATCGATATTTGGTTTTGCGATTTATCAAAATATCGAATATCGATATTTTTCTTTCGATGCTCCAACCCTTATGTAGATACTATAGAGCGTTGGCGATAGACACCGACGTGTGGGAGTCCGGCTTCAAGAGTACATATTGAAGAATAGTGGCCATTGATAACTATTTACGGTTAGATAAATAAGATTTTCTTAGGGTTAATATATATGGTGGGAAATTGTTAACTGTCAACTTATATACGGGGCCATCATGTTCCATGTGATATTGTCGAATGCTCTTTGATTGTCCAGTAATGCCAGCCCTGTGTGCTGTTTGTGATTAAATCCCTCCGTGATATGATCAGTCAGCCTAACTAATTGAGCTATAGCAAAATGTTGATGCCTAAATCCAAATTGTTCATCTATATATATCTTTTCATCTACAATAACTGCATTTATTCTTTGGAAAATATTTTTTCTGCTATTTTACCTACAATAGTTAGTAAACTAATTGGTCTGTAGTTTTATACATTTTTTTTGTTTATTTATGGTTTCGGGATCGCTTTGATTCTGACCATTTTCCAAATCCGTGGGAAGTATTTTAATATAAACATCCCATTTATAAAGCACACGTCTCCTAATTCCTGTTGGTGGTAGTTTTTTTTTTAATGTGTTGGTAATATACAGTCAATGCCAGGAGTTTTTTTCGTATTTATTTTTTTCAAAATTTTGTAAATTTCTGAATATTTGCACGACATTTTGGGTGGTTTCTACAGGTGTGTTACTTTTCTCTCTTAATTCTTATGGTATCCATTTTGGTTCCTAAATTGTTGTTCTGGTTACTTACACCTACTAGGTGGTCGGCTATCAGATTGGCTTTATCAGTTAGAGAAAATTCAGTTTTATTTAAGTAAGTAAGCGGTGGGTAGTGGCTTATTTTGCCTTTATAAGAAGATCCGATGTATCATCCAGAGTTTATCGGTTATTTTAATTCTACTAAGTTTATCGTTCCATTGTTTATTTGCCTGGATAAACATTAATTTGTTTACTATTTTAGATAAATAAATTTCAATTCTTTTGAATGATTTATTTAGATGTTGTTGATGCTTGCGTCTAAATAGTTTTTTTAGTTTAATTAGAAAATGAAGATAGAGGCTCTTGTACATACCATTGCTTTTAATATTGACGTAGTTTAATGTTTGTTGTACTGATTCGGTTATTGATGTTAATATACTGTTTTGAAAGTGTCTTACTCCTTTTTCTAGACCTATTTTTGTTACCAGCGTAAGATCATTTTCTAATTTTTTTATTTATTAGTTTTTGTTGTTATTAGGATTATTATAAATTATAACACCTTATTCACCCCACAATTCTTCATTACCAGATCGTAAGACAAATGTAAAAGCCAAAAACAGTTCCGGGTCGAGAAGAATCAATGTAGACAATCAGAAAAAGAGAAATTTTAGACAACAGCACAAAGCCAACCACACTGCAACGCACGCAACCTAACAGCTGGCGAGAGGTTACTAATGGTTTTGCCACTGAAAGATGTGGAAAAATAATGTAATAACTGTAAAATAATAATGTAGAAAATAAATAACTAAAAATGAGTATCAAATTAACATTAAGAGGAGATAAAATGTTAGAAATAATTGCGGTACTGGCAAATCCATTTTACACAACCTCTTTGCTCCCTGCCAGCAAACAGGTGATAACCTTTCGTAACTTCACTCCCTTCACAAGTTCCTTGTATTTTCTCCAATTTATTTGTTTTCGAAATCGTTTGTCATTACTATCATTGTGTTGTTCTTGGAATTTGATCTGGTATGCTAGAGGATTGTGATCAGAAGTTAATTCCGGAACGGAAAGAATTCTATCTGATATATTTACGTTTTTGGATAAAATTAAGTCTATTGTACTGGGTTTCCTGGAACTGTCAGTGGGGTAATGTCTTGATTTCTCAGGTGCATTTATTTTTAAATTATGTTCAAGACAGTATTCTAACAATAATGATCCACTTCTATTATTATCTAAACAATTCCATGCAAAGCGTTTGAAGTTGAAATCCCCCATCACAACTATTCTGAGGAATTAATTAATTTTTTTTTTCAAATCTCAGATTTAATTTTTTATCTGGTGCTTTGTAGCGTACAGCTATTGTTATTGGATATTTATAGTGTTAAATTTCTACTGCTATTGCCTCATTGTTTTGTAAGTTGGGAATTTTTATGCCGTGATGTTTGGTGGATTTGTTAATAATTAAAACAACTCCTACACCGTGTCTATTTCTCTCAGCTCTGTGTAAGGATTTTTATTAGTTTTTAAAAACTCGTCGAATTGTTAGTTTTTGTTTACAATGGGCCTACAGTTCCAAAAAATAGTATTGATTTTGTTATTATTTGACATTTTTACGAAATAATTTACATAAACCCTTTAATGAGGATACTGATTTTTTTCTATGGGGTCTCTTTGCACTGTTTTAGTTTGCCGAGAATTGGCGTGGAATTCTCCTTTACTCTCTGCTATTAAATTCTATAAAGTAATGAAATAATCTTTTGTGGTTGTGTATATTATTATTTTATTTCCTTTGTACTTGAAAGAAAAATAGTTTTTTAGATTTACTTTTAAATGTTCCACTGAGCTTTAATAATTTTAAAATTTATTACACAGAGCTACTGGTGGGATTTTCGTTTTTCTATAGACTTGTACAGGGCAATGTTTTTGATTATCGTCCTCTTCTTCACTTAAAATATCATAAATATTTTTTGATAATATGGATAAGTCCTCTTTGTTTTGGTTAGTGGTTAACCTTTTTCTCTTTGCGCCTTATTTTCGCTGCATGTGCCTTGTTCTTCACTAGTAGAACGGCATAAATCTATTTTTCTTGCTTTAGAATTAAAAGAAAAAAGAAAGTAGAATAATTAAAATAATTTTAACAATAACGGACACTGTCCGTATAGGTAGGGGCAGGGTCTAATCCTGATGTATTGGGCATCGTAGTAAACACTTCACTGTTCGCTGTCCAAACACAGACTAATCCATTCGATATGCAATTTAATCTCCTCACAGTAATTGGAATTTTCTGATTTTGTTTACCCTTTGTCTATCATCCGTTTTACTCCGTAAAAAAAAATAATAATAAATTCTAACACCCCACTAAATGATTTCCAAGGAATATTCATATCAAATTTGAAGAAATACGAACAACGCATTTGTTCGTGAATGCGAAACGAAAAATTGTTTGATGATACGGAGCCTTTGAAACGACTGCCATCTCGGATCAGAATTAAAAAATCCCTCCATATACGTCGTTTTTCCTGGCTTCAAGGAACCTTTCTGCTCTTCAAGATAATGACAATTGGCCGTAATCGTGTAACGAAACAGACAGACAGACAAACGAAATGTCAAACGGTCGAGTTGAAAATTAAGCTCGGTCAAAAAATGTTTCTTCCGAAAGCAGATATTATTTGACTGGGTATGTAAAATAGTCAATTTGGTGATAACATTTCTCATTCAAGGACACGCATAACTTTTTTTTTCATCTATTAGAAAAGCTTTAAATGTTAAACAAGTGCTCTCCAGTATTATAAATATTAACTAATTTTATTGGACATATGATGTTAGCATTTTATTTGCTTAAATGAATGCAAAAGTTTGAAAATGGCCGAAATGTCAAAATGGTTATAACGTATTTTTAGTAAAATTTGTTTTGAATTTTATTAATAAAGGTCTATTAATCTCTATTGTGATAAATAGAGGTCCTTTTTTTAATCTGTGATTAATTATATATATATATTAAAAAATCAACTTAATTTTAGTTCATCCGGCAGTCTTTAAAAAAAAATACATCAAATTTTCATATTATATATCATAATCTTTATAAAACAAATTCTGTAAAAACTAGTCAAAAAAAGTTTTCTTTTTAGTTTACAAATGCTTTATTATTATTATCAATTATTTACAAAACCGAATCAAATTTGAACGATTTCTTTTCAATCAACGTAAATCAGTCAGAAAATGTTTTCATTTAATATATATGTTTTAATTGATAGGTTTTGACAATCATTGATAGATTTGTTGTTACAGCCTGGTGGAGGAGTTGTAGCATTTCAAAACGTGCCGTTTTTTTTTAAATATAATGGTTTTCTTTGTTGGGTTTTGTAAATTATTGATAGAAATAGAGGGTTATTAATTATAAAAATAATTTTTAATGATGAATAATGAAAATTGGTTAATTAAAAAAAAAACAACAGAATGAACCAGTGAGAAATTAATGTCTTTAAGTAAATAAAAAAAAAATAATAATTATTTATCAGCTCAAGAGCATAGCATAGTATTAAAAGGTATAAACCTGTTTTTTTTTCTAAATCTTTAGATGGATACGAGTCATTTCAAGATTTAGGGATTAATTTTTATCTCAGAGATTTTTAAAGAGAATCCTTGATTTTCCAGAAAATTTTCTGTTTTCTCGAGCGCGATTGATGTATTTCTCTCCTGCACCACCTATTAATTTGAGGTCCATAGAATAAATATAATTAGTTAATTATCCCATTTCGGTCTCCCTGGACATTTCCTGAGCTATAGGTTACACATTTCTGGTAATTTTATGGCAGGTATAATCTACTTTTTCAATAGTATCAAACCATATTTCGGAACAGGAAAATTGTTCCTCCTCATATACTAACTAGGGGAGTACCAAACTTGGGAAACGCAGATTTCTATCACTTTTGTATATCTTATAGGGGAAGGTCCCTTCAATGCTTATGCAAAGTGGCAAGACGCAATCCCGTTTTTTTTTTTCGAGAAATACCGATTTGAAATTGTTCATGAACATTCTGTTTTTTCATGTTTTTTTTTTACTTTAATTTAATATGGATGAAACATTTTCTATTGAGCGTTTTTCTATAGTCATTATTTATTTGTTATTTGTATTTTACAAATAAAATATTCAGAAGCTGGCATTGATATTGAAATGAAATCAAATAAAATAGTATCAATCATCATAAAAATAGGAGTTGTTATAATTTAAAAACTTGTGCAACAGAATAAGTTTCTTTTAAGTATCGATTCTTGCTGTTGCCAAACACACCTGACAATCTAAGACTATATTTTTGCAAATGAAAATGGTGAAGTTTCTTGGACAGTGAAGATTATACCACCAAATTGTACATTCATTAGTTAACAGAGTTGTTTTTCGACCAAAAAAAAAAAAATTGCTACGAACATCCAAAACGCTCTTGTTACTCATAGAAAATAGAGAAATAACATCAAGAGAAGACGTCATAAAAATTCTATTCTTTATGTGGCATCCTAAATATACAGCGATAGCATGTTTGGTTCCCCTCCAATTTGATGAAAGAGAAATATTCATAATTGCGAATGAACTGTTTCTCATTAACAGATTTAAACAAAAAAAAAAAAAAAAAAACGATAATAGTTTTGTTTGTGCTGTTTTGACAAATCTGTTGAATGTTTCCAATGTTTCGGTAATGATTGTCATCCAAATGAATGCATAATTATGAATGAATCTGATGAGACATGTAGAGTGTGTGAGTAAAAATTATTGCAATTTCAAGTGCATAATATTCTAATTTTCAATAAATTAATTATATTTGATGATACTAATCGCTTTGTTATTATAACTCCAATTGCTATGATAATTGTTACTATGTTATTTGATTTCAATGTTAATATCAACTTTTGACGATTTTATTATAAAATCAATAAATATATAATTAATAACAAATAAATAATGACCATAGAAAATAGCTCAATTTTTCATCTATATTAAATTTTTAAAAAAAATAAATCAAATATTTAAACATTTATGAACATCAGAGATATATAATACTATCAAAGCATAAATAAAAAAATAAAAAATCGTTACACCTGTGTTTTGAACTTTTCAGCTTGGAAAGCAATAGCTTTTCCGCACGGCTATTCCGGTTGTGGTTGAGTGGGTTCAATTAATCCTACTTAATGTTCATGTTGAATTTCAAATCGAAATTTCTCGAAAATGAAAGCGAATTGCGTCATTCCACTTTACATAAGCATTGAGGGGACCTTCTCCTATAACATATATAAAAGTGATCGGAATACACGATTCCCAAGGCTGGTCCTTTCCTGGTAAGAGCATAAAGCATAATTGATGAATTAAATAGTATATTAGCACTGTAAGTGCCTAATTATTCTAAGTATTTTTTACCCAGATAAGAGATCTAATACCATTACACTTTCAGTTTTCTGAAATTTCATCATCTACCTAGACCAAAAAATCTCTCTCCCTAGAGTCGTCTCCCTTCCTAGGTGTAGAAAAAAAAAATCATGTCTAGGATGAAAGAAAATTCACATCGTTATGATGTATAAATACATTGTTTGGTAAAAAATTATTAAATTGCTGAATCCATAGTTTCGTTTATGCCTGTATATATCAAGATGAAAATACTTGTCGTTTTTTAATTTCTTCTTGTTCAGGAAATAAAATAAAAATTTGTTTACGAAAGAGATTTGTTAATAGCACATTTACCAATTATTAAAAAAAAAATAAATCAATTTATAAACCACAGCTGACTAACGGTTTCGAAGCCTTGCCGATGCTTAATTTTAAAAAATAAATAAAGAGGTATTTCCTGAAATATTCGTTGAAATGAATGCCTGGTTATTGTGATCGAAAGGATACCTTCTTTGATAATTTTTAACGTAACAAAAGCTCATACATAAACTTTTTTTAAATTCGATGTTCGAAATAACCCTTAATTTTGAAATGACACGTATACTAACACCGATCAGCCTACAAAAAAAAGTTATGGTAATTAGCATTTTCTTTTAATTGAATGATACATCCACAAATCACAATATTTATTGTATAATGGATGGTGTACAAATAATATTTATTTAAATGAATGTATATATATTTTTTTTTAATAATTACTTTTTCAAATGTATTCCGATTCGAATTTATTTTGAAAATATTGATCGGAAAATTATGCAGACACGTTCAAACACTCAGACTCATGTACAAATTTATTTATTATTAACACCAGTTTTTTGTTTTCCTCCAGCTCTGTTTCCCTGAATTTTCCCGAAGAAATGTCGATGTATTTAGGTTGCAATTTAACGCCCTTCGGATCATGAATGGAGAGGTGGGGAGTGCTTACATCACTCAGCGGGCTTCGGCTGGAATGTTTTGTTAGCGGCAGGTCAGCAAAACACTAAAGGTATCATCATTAGGGTCCAACCGTACCGTTCCGCCCGTCCATTGTTGTGCCCCCTCCCCCCTCAAAAACACCCATGAATTTCTAAAGCATAAAGTTTATTGTGAAGGATTTTTTTTTTCTCAGGCATTGTTTCGATTAAGCATTAATCTGCTATATAAATATGATTAGTTAAATATCATTCTCTTTCAAATTTTTAGGCGAATCTAAAATAATAAAAAAAATTAAAAAGGTTCTTAAACTGCGCAATTCGCTGTAAGCGTGGTGTTCCTACGTGTTTTAGAACCAACGCTATCCGCAAAAAAAAACTCAATTTTGTTTTTATTTGGTGATCATATTTTTTTTTACTCAGACCTTGCAATAGTTGTGTATGGATAAAAGATAATCCCCTCTTTCTAACGAGTCCAAGAACTTCGATATCGGATACATTGAAGACGAGATACTGAGCACCAAAACAAAACGTAATTTTGTTGCTTCTAAAAATTTTGAGCACCCTCGGAATGGATTTTTTTTTTTCGTTGATTCTTTCAACGATACGGTTTTTCAGTGTGCTTAATTAAAATCTGCCATCATTTTTTGGTGTGAGTAACCTATAGGGCTAGTTTGCTTATTAATTTAAAAACGTTTTTAATTTATTTGACCTATCATAAATTATTTTTTAATGTTTATATTTGTACTTTAATATACTCTGAAAAACAATTGTTTTGCTGGAAAAATCATGTCGATATAATTTTTAAACACGAGATACAAAATGAAGCAATTTCAGTGTATTTTTTTTTTTTTTTTTTTTTTTTTTTTTTTTTTTTTTTTTTTTTAATCAGCTCCTAGGGCCCGTTGTATGAAACGGTTGAATAAGAGTCAATTTTTTTTTTATGTAGAATCGCCCAAAAAAAATTGATCGAAATTGGCGGACACTTCGTTCATTCCCCTTGTCAGTCTGAGGATCCTTGAAACCGCTTCTCAAGGGTAAAACTAGACTCATATAGATCCCAGCACTCCTCTCTTGTATTGAAAGTCAGTGAAGTCTGAGAGAGAACTATGAGCGGACAAGTTGGCCATTGCCACGAAACCAATTTTCATGTGTTACAATAGATCTTGTCGCTAGTTCCTCAATATATGATTAGAATTCTTGAGATGGGCGGTCGAGGATTAAACCAGAAGATTTAGAAGATGGTTAAAGTTATTATGAAATTTTAAAAATTTGACGGTATAAAATCGTGTATTGGAAGGGTTATTTAGGCCATGATGTGAAGGTTCCCATAAAGCGTAATATATAATATGGCGTATAGTGGATCAAAACGGCCATTTTTCTGGGCATCAACAAGAAATAAAAAATTTTAATGAAATTTTTTTATTGAAGAAAGTTTCTTAGTATACATTAGGCTGTACATAAACGCGAAATAATATTTATCTCATACGTTTTGCTGGATACTGATCTAACTTGGATGCTACTACAACAAATTCATCTTTTGCTGACGTATACAATAGTTTTTGACGTAAACATTTTTTTTATTTTTTTTATTTTGATTTCAAACTTTTACACCGTATATCGTTAGACCCTTTAGGAAGATTTCTGATAGCAACCATTTGTTTCCATTATGACTGATTAGGATATTTTTTTTAAATCCTAGTTAAGGTCGTCGCTTTTCTTTTTGAATTAAAAAATTGTTCGTAAATTCAAATGTCTGCCGTTAAACAGTTATTGTTTAGTTTTACAATCATCCAGGAATTCCATCCGACCGCATTCGTCTGTTTTATTTCTATAATAATTTTACATACAGTACTGATTCATATTTCCCTTGAGTGTTAGCAGACTGTATTATTTCCTACTAAAAACTTTATTACTATAAGCAAAAAAATTACTGAAAAAACGTATACATAATATGTTTTGTGTGCTTTCTTTGCGAGATTTTATTGTTAATCCATGGCAAGGAAATTATAAACTAGGCAGTACATATTGCCCATTGGACAATTGGTAATCTCACTCAATTTTCAAAAAAAGTTGGGGAGCTTCGAACGGAGACATTATACGCCATATTTTGCAGGCAGGAGTTCAAAATATTTCCTCTTTAAAATCAGCCATATTTGAAGAACGAAAACCGACAAAGATGTGACCGGAAACTTTTACTTTCTTCCCAAATTCCATGTCATCTTCCAGACAGCTGCGATGGCGTAGAAGATGCAGATTTCGATTAAGTATGGCGTATTTAATTATGTTGCTTTATTTTTATACTTTTCTAATTATCTATTTTTCATAATATTTTTATTTAATAATTGAAGTGCTTACATGGTACCTAAATAGATAGGTATATAAAATAATTAAGGCAATTCTTGTTTTATATTTGATTTCGTAAATTATTTATATAACCAATTTTGTACCACCTTATTTTTTGTTTTTTTTATATTGCTTCCAATTGCTTCCCAATTGGCGACAAGTTGATCGGTGGTATCTTTTTTTTTTCTATCTAGTTTTTAGTCTTTCACATGGTTTCTTGCCAATTGGAGTGGCATTCTTGGTGTAAAAGACTCTTTAATGGATTGATCCGAGTTGAACGCCCCGCCCTTCTTATCTCTTCAGCCTTCATATTGTGAGATACCGACTGACCATTTTCCTTAAGTGATTCCTTTATTGTCTTTACTTCCCTGTTTCCGGGTCGATTCTGCTATCGTATGGAGGACTTTTTTAATATATAAATATATATATCAGTTCCTTCAAGGGCCTCAATCAAATAACTAGACTTAAAAATACAAATCTGTTATTTTTTAACAGCTGTTTCTAGTACATTAACTTTTTTTTTTTACTTTCAATTACCTAAATAATATTTCGTGTTATGAAATATATAGTAAACATTTTTAATCCGAGTTTTTCCCAGTAACGAAAATACAGTTTTTAAGGTCCCCTGAGTCCAAATAACCAAGTCTTGCAAAATGGTCTTGGGTTGTATGTGAGCAACCCTGCTCTAAGACGAAATTTAAGTTGTACGAAACTGAAATTGCGTACGTACTTGAGGTATACATTTGCCTAGGATGTTATAGCAACTTTTTCGCCAAAAGCGACTTAGCCGGAATTGCCACTTTTTATTATCGATTTTACATATTATTACAATTTTCTCGAAAGAAGCTCTAACGATATTGTTCCAACTCGTTATATGGATGTATTTTTTTATGGTCTCTAATATTAGCTGGGTCATATTCTCGTTTAAATAGTCTGGCAGGGCACAATTTCCGAATTTTCAAAATGACTTCCTTTAAAGTATGTACAATTATGTTTATTTGAAATAATTAACCGACTCTTATTGTTAGCATTAATAAATAATAAATATAAACTATGAAAGAATTTGATATTTAACTAAAGGGATGAATGAGAACTATTTTTTCCAATTGAAAATCAATTTTTGTAAATAAGAGTAGTAATATTGATATATAAAATACCATTGGAAAGCTGGAGATATTAGAAAAATTAATATATAGCATATAAAGTAGTAGAAAGTTATGGAGAGAGATAAAAAATGTATACATTTAAATGATAGTTGTAGTTTATAATTTATACTTTTATATTATTTAATGAAAAATAGATGTTTCCATGGAAACTAAATTGAAAATATAAAAATTTATTTCCAGTAATAAAAGTGAAAGTTGTGTGATGCCCGCAACGCAACACATTTTTAATCTTTCAAAATGATTCTATATAACTAAATGGAATTCTCATGGAAACATTTAACTTATTTTCACCTTAAAAAGCAAAAATATATAGTGCACAGAAATGTACTTTTTTGAAAATTATTTCATTGGACTTTTGTGAGGGAAGACGTGAAGAAGTGCATGCTGCTGAAAATATTTCAAGCAGTGTTTGCAAAAATGCAAAAAAAAAAAAAAGTTTTTGTAAAATGGATAATTGTTATAGGGTGGTTAGTGTTGAAAGTTATGTGATGCCCGCACCGCACCAGATTTGTAAGATTGAAATCATCCATAAAATAACATTTTACAATCCTTCCAAGCTCGAAATAATTAAGTTGAAATTAAAAAAAAAAAATGTTAAACTATTTTAAGTGCCTATTGGACATTTACTGCTAAATTGTCAGTCCTTGTAATGGACTGGCTGTTATCCTGGTTAGTACTGATGTTTAACTGATTGTTTTTTTTTAGTTTAAACAATGTTTTAAACACTTTATTACAATTATAGAATTATTATTACTAAGCCAGTGCCAGGTTCTAGCATCCTCTTTGAGCTTCCGCCATCATTCTCTGTTTTGGGCAGTCGCTATCCAATTACTGACAGGAATTTTTTTTATATATATATTTATATTTATTAAAGATTTGAAACTTTTTGGGCCAGTTTTTCAATTCTAATTTAAACTGTGCTTTCGGCTAATCTTAGATCTTAACTGAAGTTTAAAAAAGAGTGGTTGTTCAACTTTCGTTAATTTTGGAAATACAGTTTAAACTCTAGTTCATTTTTTAAACCAGAGAACTCTACAGTTTAAACTGCAGTTTATACTTAAATCCTGGCAGTATTTGTTGTGTCTGTCTTTCTCACAGCTCTTACCTAAATATTTTGAAGATTATCTTATATTATCATGGAAAAATATCAATATAACACTTCATCAAGTGATTAAGAACTTCATGACAATGTAGAGTATGTGTGTACTTACGAAAATTGTTAGAAGAAGGAAATATCACTTGCGATGGGATGATATGGACTTTAACAACAGATTCCATTTTGAGAGGTTAACTATATTTTGGAAGTAATAAAACCAATGATTAAATCCCCAATGACTCAAAATGATACTGTAGGCCCTTTAATCATGCTGTTATTAACCTTGATATATTTATGCTGCAAGAAGCATGCTAATTACTGTGGAATATTTTCTAAAATGTAGAAAATACATGTTCATAAATCAACAACTTGTAGGATTGTAGCTTCTTCTTCCACGCAATTCATTTTGTTTCTGAAATCTGCAGGTGAAATAAGAAAAAGTATTTTTCGTTCGCTATTATTATTTTCTATTGCTACTATCTTAGTACCATTAAAATCGAAATTATGTTTAATCGTATTTTTATAATTTGTCTTGGAATTCCAATTACTTTTGTGTTGGCTAATTCTATTTCTCAAATTTAATATAACAAGTATCAATATTATTATCACAATTGTTACTATTTAGTTGTTGGTTGTAATGTAATTGTTACTATACAGTTGTTACTATAATAAATAATGTAATTTACTATGATAAATGATGTTAGTTTAATCATTTTTTTTTTTAAATCTTGTCTTTAATATTAGTCTATATGAATTGTAATTTATTAATTGGTCTTTTATCAAATTTCAGTTCTGCTTAATCTATCATGTTTTTTAAATGTTTTAGTTATTATTAGGTAAATGTAATATATATATATATATATATATATATATATATATATATATATATATATATATATATATATATATATATATTCTATATTCTATAATAGTTTTTTTTTTTCTGAATAAGCATAAAATTAGGGCGTTTGCAGATATCAGGTGATGGCTTGAGTTGCCGAAACGTTGCATATATAAAATTTGGTGAAATAATTTCAGCCTTATATAATCTATTTAGATCTCTTTTCGCCTTCATATAATTAATAATGATGCTAATTTGTTGGGTACTAAGGAACAAGTAATTTAGCATTCATATTCATAGCTGAATGTTTCAACTGTATGAGAGATGGGCAACTCACGAAATCCTTTTATGAGTTGAGTAGTTTTCAAAGAAAAATACTTACTCAACGTTATTCAAGTATAAAGTATGCCTGATTTCAAAAAGTACTTTTGATTTTTTTTTCCTCCAATAATCCAGTAATAATGGACTTATTATTAATGTCGAAGAAATTTGATAAGAAAAAAATGTTTCCCCAAATTATGATGAAGTTGCCGAAAAATGGAAAAGTAATCAAATCAAATCCACGGCTGAGTACCTTTTGTAATCTGGCATAAATCTCAAGTACTTTCTGTACTTGACTAACGTTGCGTGAGTATATTCCCTTGAAAAATACTCAAATCATAAAAGTAATTCGAGTATTGCCCATATCTAAACTGTAGCATTGACCATTTTTTCATTAAATCAGTTATGCAGCAATACAAATTTTTGGGGCTTAATCATTATTCAAAACTACCTTTGACAGAATTTAATATCTTCAGCTGACTTTCTGCCCTGGACAGTTTTAACCATCACCTCATCCGTAAAAATTACACCCCAAAGAGGCCGCTGGAAGAAAAAAAAAAAAAAAAAAGAAACGCTCGGCCCCTTCATAGTCTCTGGAATTTTTCTCTGTTTAGGAATGTGACGGATGAAAAAGCTTTTTCCTGAAAAAATGCTGGAAAAGTACAAACGGTTGGAGGAAATTACAGAATCTTCAGAGATGGAAGGAAGGATATTCAATTACTCCTTAACACGATATCTTTCACTCTTGAGTTTTCTCCCATTTCCCTCAGAGTGGGTACGACAGAACTGAATACCATTTCCTTACTGGAAAAGTCAGCTTGCTGAGTTTAGCGAAAAAAAAACATAAGTGATAATTTTCTGCTCAATTCTCTACTAATAGATTATTTCACTTGTTTGTATCTTTCGTGATACAACTGATACAACCACCTCTCAAGGATTATTGTCGATTCTGGTTGATTTATATCAATTTTCCGACATCATTTTATTTGAAATTATCTATTTTCAACCAAGTCTGCTGTTTTCAAGATTTCCAAAAAAATATCCAATTTTATAAAACTTTTAAATAAATGGAAAAGAAAAAAAAATTCTAAGATAAAAAAAACGTATGAATATCATTAAATTAAAAAAATAAATAAATACAAAATTACATTGCCTGAGAAAAATGTATTTTCCTTAGTAATTTAATCTATTTTTTATAACATTCCAATTTCAATTTTTTCTTATATAGATACTATCATGATTTCTTCTTTTTCTCGGACAACTTAAAACTTTTTTTTTCTCAACAGCGCTCAAATTATTTATTATTTCAATATACTTTTATAACTATGTCTCTTTCCTTATTTTCTTCTTGCCTTATATTAATTGGCTTCAATTCGTTATTAAGCTCTCCCAACTAAGGCTTTTTGATTCCTCATTCCGCAGCAGTTTGAATATGTGATTTTTTAATAAATTTTCTATTTATTAATTTGGATCAAGATTCCCTCTTATTCTTTTGACGGTATTTTCTGTGTTCTCTTATATCATTTTTTAATTTTTGTTATTTCAAGAAGTATACATTTTTAACATGACTTTATTTTTTTCGAACGTTTTCAACGGAAATTGACGGTTTTAAAGTCCACCGAGCTCAAATCGCCATGCCTCGCAAAATGGTCTGTGTGTTTGTATGTGGCAAGTCTAGCTCAACTTTAACATGACAACGTTAATTAAAGACATTTTTTTTATTTTTAAATTAAACCTTGGAACACTAAGCCTGACACATACACCAAGAGCAGACGGTATGCAAAATATTATTTCATTTAGTAAACAGTTTTGCCTGTTTTTTGTAAAAATATTTTTCTGTAGTGGTTCAGCAAGTTAATTAGTGTAAAGTTCTGCGGGTTTTTTTTTTTTTTTTTTTTTTCAAATTTAAATTAAAACAAAAAATATATTAGCAATTTTTACTTTCTCTTACCTATATATGAAATATATATTAAGGAAGTGTGTGTGTGTGTGTGTGTGTGTGTGTATGTAATAAGTCTAGCTCCAAAACGAAACGTTCTAGGAAACTGAAATTGCGTATATAAGGTAAATATTATTCGACTCGTCAGGATTGCCACTTTATATCATCGATTTCTCACATTTTTTAAATTTTCTCGAATAATGCTCTTGCGATTTTAATAAAACTCATTAAAACAATGTACAATTAAATGCTTTTTAATATCAGCTAGGACAAATTCTCAATGAAATGTTAAATGCCGAATTTTCAAAATTTTCTTCCTCTAAAGTACCTTTAATTTTGTTTATTTGAAATAATTAACTCTCTTATTGTTGGTAGTAATATAAAATGGATAAATATAAACTATGAAGGAATTTTATTTAAATTTGAACTGAAGGAGAAAAAAAGGTGGTATATTTCCCCACGTTGTAAAACGATTTTCGAAAATAAGAGCAATAATTCTTCTTCTTAGTCTATCCTCTTCAACCGCAAAGCAGTGTGAGCCCTCCGTCTATAGAGCCTGTTCAACATGTCTCTATCCTTAGTCAGTTGTCTTCTCCTCGTCCAATCCATTCCTCTCCGGTCAAAGGTTTCCTTTATTTCTTTTCCCATGTCTTCCTAGGCCACCTCTGGGTCCTCTACCTCCCACCGGTGTCCCATAAGGCATCCTTGCCAGTCTGTCTTCTGGCATTCGAGAAACATGCCCAAACCACCTTAGCTGGTGCTCCTCTATTATATCCTTTGCATCCTGCAGGCCCAGGTTGGATCGGATTGTGATGTTGTGATGTACGGAGGTAGCGCATCCCCACCGCTCGGAGTTGGCATTTATGTTTACTTGTTCCGGTCCAAGACTTACTTGAGTATATCAAGATTGGCAGGAAATTATTTTTAAAAATCGTTATTTTTGTAGATTTGGGAACCTACAAAGCCTTCCCAAAAAGTCTTTCTTAATGACATTAAAACACCTCCCGGCTGCCTTGATCCAATCTCTTATTTCCGTAATCTGCCAAGCCATTCTCGTTCAATGTGATCCCAGGTACTTAAAATCGCTTACTTGTTCTATTCTGGTTCCATCTAGTCTTATAACACCGTCCCCCAGATTGGTCCTCCTTCCGACACATATAATTATTATTTTTTTTTTTTTTTGTAAGAGTAGTATAATATAACTACACAATATACTGTTGTAAAGCTAAAGATTTTAGAAAAAATAGCATCTAACAAATAAAGCCGTAGAAGGCTATGGAAAGTGACGAAAAACGCATAAATTTAATTAAGGGTTGTAGTTAATAATTATCACTTTTATATTATTTAATGAAAAATAAGTGTTTCCATGGAAACTAAATAGAAAATTTATTTCAAGTAGTAAAAGAGGAAGTTGTGTGTGAATCTTTCAAAATGAACCTACATGATAACAAACCGATTACGTGATAATTCAAATAAATAAATTGAAAAAACTAAATGAAGTAAAGGCAGATTAGAAGCCGGGTTTTATCGCTGTTCTTTATTTAATTGAACAATTTAAGTAGTAATTGAGTTTAAATAACAAGTGGTTAGGCAAATTATTTAAATTGTTTAAGTGAGGTCAATTTTAAGTTTCTGCTGCCGGTAAGTTTGTCTTGGCTTTTCCTATTAGCTACCGTAGAGTGCGTTGAGTTAACTAAAAGTGCAATTTGTTAATTTTTAATTACAATGTTTAAACAAATTAACAAAAAGGCATAAAAGAAAAATTACACAAAATTAAGATTTTTTTTTTCTCATAATATTCATCAATCCATCTGTCCTTAGCAGTCTTAATTTTTATTTCATAACATTCAATTCAAATACAAATAAACAATAAACAATCTATATTTGTTTAAATAATGGAAATTCCACGCCTCATTCCAGCCTTCAGTTTATTAGCCGTTCATCCTGTGAACACCCGGGGATGAGCCTAGCTAGGCTGTGCCACTGAATAAATCAGAGCTTGTTCAATCCTCAACACTGGTTCCGAAGGCGTTGGCTCCCTTCAAGGGTGGGCCCTGGATGGTTTTTCACCGGTCTGAATATAAAAAGGTTTTCTTAAAAAGAAAAAAGATAAGAAAATACATTTTAAAAATTAAAAATTCAGAATTAAAACCTAACTATAATTTTTTTTTATAATAAATGATTACAAAAAATTCTTTGAATATGTTGTTTTGCTTTTATTTTTTAAATGAACAAGTTTATTTGAGATATATATATATATATATATATATATATATATATATATATATATATATTCTCATTAATCCAATGTGGTTTGTGTTGACAGAATCGTTGAACTATCGATCTAAAATTTCCTTTCGGCATATATTAGAAACGAAATTAGAATACAACGATGTTCATCAGCTTTATATCGATTTCAAAAAGGCTTATTGATTCAATTGACCGCCAGAGGCTGTATAATATTTTGATTGAGCAGAGAATACCGAAGAAGTTAGTTAATCTAGTAGGGATGAGCATGACCGAAACATTCAACAAAATTAGAATCGGTAATTATTTTTCGGAGAAATTTGAGGTAAGTTGATTCCGTTTCACCTGTCCTAGTTAATTTAGCACTTGAGCTTGTCATTGTAAAGGTGATTAGTACCCATAAAGGTTTGAATCTGTGTGGTAAAATATCCGTACTTGGGTTTGCATGCAGATGGGAATGCTAGCAGACGCGGAAACTGTAAAACTAAGTACAAAAAGGTTGATGAAAGCTGGTAAAGAAGTTGGGCTGGTAATGAATCCGGATAAGATGAAAGCAGCAGAAATGGCGGTGATTTTGGTATCACAGGTATACGAGGGAATAAGTCTGGACAAATTTAAGTATTTGGGTCTATGATAACTAGAAAAAACGGTTTTCAAGAGGAAATGAAGCCGTGTTGAAGGCGGAATATGCTTGTTATAATTGAAGTTATAGCATCGCGACGGTTGAAGTGGGCTTACAAAGTCGTTGGACTTAGAAACGAACCCCTAAAAAGTTAAAAAACACTGAGCCGAAGTGTAGACCGAAACGTATGTGAGAGGATTGCGTTAAGGGTGATCTGACGGAGATTATCGTCATCGAACCTTTGGTTTCGCTAAGTATTTTATTATTATCATTGTAAATATATATATATAAATAAAAAAAGATCATAAGAAATATAAAACCTAAGAAATGCCAGATTAAGGTACTCATAAAACTTTAATTAGGGTTTTGCTTGCCAGTATATTGATTTATAGAACGAATTATCTTGATGTTTGAAAATTATTGGAAATTTAAATCAAATTTTTTTCATATTATTGATTTTTTTTTTTTGTGATATTTTGTTTTGTACATTTCGTGAATATTTCAGATGCCAAAAATATACTCAGCTCGCGTCTAAAGTAAAAAACCTGAATGCGAGGTTTTAAAAATACCTCTAGTTTCACTCTGTACCGGATCCTTAAAATAAAAGTGCTTAAAATAAAAAAAGAACATGTACCTTCAACAAGAAAGACATCAACCTACAGATTTGAATAATTTTCATGCGAGTCTTTAGGCAGAAAATATTGATGGTATCGACATTGAACCTCAGTAATCGTATTTATTTATTATTATTGACAGATTGGGAGTACAAAAGAAAATAATTACAAAATATTTTGAAACAAAAATTAAACAGGATAGCGAATGTGTAAAAAGTAATTAAGCGTATTTTAAAATTAAAACTTAAACAAAACAACTATTAACGGTTTATGCTCTCTAAGAAGGCATTTAAAGGCACAGGTGTCAAGGTAGGGAAATAATTCACAGGAAAAGGAGTAAAATTACTGCAATTATAACGGGTTTTTCTTATTGAGGTGGTTAGGGCTTTTTTAACGGTTTTTAAAATATGAAAACTGTTTAATTGACTCGTAATTAGCCTATCCTCACCTTCAATCACAATCAACAATCATTCGAGATTTATAAAATACTATATTTAGTCTGCTTCATTACATATTATAAAAAATAAATAAATGTCATAATTGTTTTCTTTTTGCTCATGATTACAGAAATCGACGAAACGTAATATGATGTATTATAAAAATTGCTTGATTCTTAATTTTTGAGACGTAAGTTTATGAATCCGAAGTTTAAGTGATTAATTTTTTTTTAAATTTATTTAGATGTTGAGTTACAATTAACTGGAGCAAGCTCCAAAAAAGTCATGTGAATTATAGGTTCACCACTGCTGCTTTTATTTTGTCTTTATTTTTATTTCATTTTATACTGTCGTCTATTTAAGACGTGATTTCGAACATCCTTAATTTTTTTCTATTATTACTTAACTAATTTTTAGATTTATTATCTTTATTTTATATGGAGTACGGTAGCTCGGTGGGTAATGCAGGGTACTCTAAACTTCCGGGCTCTGGTTCGATCTAGCTGGGCTAGAAATTTAATTTTCTGTTCTATCGCCTGCTTGTCGACACTGGGGTTGTTAGACCTTCCTGAGGCAAACCCAACATCTATAAAGTGTGTACCTGACTCTTCTTCAATGGCAGTCGAGATTGAGTGTTGGCCCTTCAGTGATTGCAGTGGTTTCGTTAGTTCCATATTTATTTAAAATAATTATTAGACAGTTCATAGTGGCAAAGTCCTGTCAACTGTTTTATTTTTTAGTCGTATTTTCCGCGAAAATAATAGATTTTTGGTCTTCGCAGGGATTTTGGGGTGCAATTTAAATCCGTTTGATAACCCCTAGAACACGTTTTTTTACAATATGTCTGATATATATATATATATATATATATATATATATATATATATATATATATATATATATATATATATTCATTTAAATAAATATTTCTTCTAAACCATCCTTTATACAATAACTATTGTGGTTTATGGATGTATCATTCAATTAAAAGAAAATGCTTATTACCATAACTTTATTTTTGTAGGTTGATCGGTGTTAGTATATGTGTCATTTCAAAATTATGGGTTAATTCGAACATCGATTATGAAAAAAGTGCATGCATTATTGAGCTTTTTCTGCGTTAAAATTTATCTAAGGTGTACTTTCGATCACAATAAACAGGCATTCATTTCCATAAATATTTCATTGAATATCTCTGTCAACTGTGATCCTGCTATTTTTTAGTCGTATTTTTCGCGTAAATAATAGATTTTTGGTCATCGGAGGGATTTGGGGGGTGCATTTTAAATCCGTTTCATAACCTCTAGAACACGTTTTTTACAATATGTCTGATATATATATATATATATATATTTATTTATTTATTTTATAAAACATTTTTTATATTTATATTTTTTTTCCCTCTACATTTGGGCACTTGGATCAAATGGGCTGAAATTCGGTTTGTATGGCTGTTTTCTAGTCAGAGCAAAACCATAGAAGTGGGGATAAATTTCAGTAAAAATTTCGGCATGTTAGAATTTTTTTTTGTTGCGGTTTTTAGGATTTTGCACATCCTTCCACCCTTCCAATAATACTGAATTAAAATCAGTATTACTAAAAAAAATATAATAGATAAAATAAATACTACAATTTTTAAGTGTAGGTGAGGATATAATTAAAAAGTATCAAAAATAATTTAGATCATATTCACTCCTTAGCGTACAAAAGTAAAAAAATAATAATAAAATATCGGTTACACAATTTACTTAAGTGTAGAAGGTACATTGGATGCCAATAGCTCCGTCCCGGAACATTTTTTTTCTTGAAACATTCTGAGTTCTTCATCACTCTGATAATTATAATTATATAATTTATACGAAATTCCGCGAAAAGTATTATGACAATTGACTGAAAGAACTGAAGGAAGCATTAGCCGAAAATGGCTTTATAGCTAGAGGAGTCTCAAGATGGTTCAAGATGGAACTATTTGTGGACTGTCTCAAGATGCTTCAAGATTGTCGCTTCGTCAAAGACAATCTTCGTCAGGAATTTTTACTGAACCCCCTTATAGTCCAGGGAAAATGTACATGAAAAAGGTTGTTTTTTTTACTTGTATATATTGTGGTCAGCATGGGAAAATTTTGTTTTCCAACTATGAATGCATTACTAAGCGGGGTACTGAATTTCCAAACTAGGGCAATTACTGAACTGTGTATCAGAAAGGGATCTCGGTGGAAAGTTTTGGAGAAGTTAAAAAAATTTGCTCATTTATGTTTTTTGGGTTTCTTAGTACGAATTTCAACTTTGTTACCTCGAATTTTTCCCGGCATTATAAAAAAATAACATAATTTTTTTTTCTTATAACTTGAAAATCATGTATTATCCGAATAATTTTATATATTAATTTTATATATTAATTTTATACTAAATTAAGGATGAGTAAATTATCGACAATTTTCAAGCTATTTTTTTTTTTCTGGCCGCTCTGTTTTTAATCTTGCGCAAGTGGAATTTATAAGACGAAAAGTCGAAATTAATTATTTGAGTTATTTAATTTTTATTTATTATTTATGGGAAAAAAACTGAGGTAAAAAAGTTGTAATTGCTAATTAGCACACCTAAAAAAAATAAATCAGCAAATTTTCAGAATTTTTTCAAAACTTTCCACCGAGGTCCCTTGCTCAAAATATTAACTTCGACATTATATCTCATTATTTCGACTCGCGCTCGCATTAAAACTGAGCGGGAAAAAAAAAAATCATAAGAATCAAAATTGTATGTAATTTAATCATCTTGAATTCGGTATGAAATTAATATCAGAATTAATTCGAATAGTGAGTGCATGGTTTTCAAGTTATAAGCAAAAAAGAAAAACACTTTTTTTGTATCAGTTTTTTTTTTTTTGTACTCATGGGAAAAATTTGGGTTAATTTGAAATTCGTAATGAGCACCCAAAAAACATATATGAGCAAATACCTCAGAACTTCTCCAAAATTTTCTACCGAGACCCCTTTTTGGTCCCCATTTTAGCATTGGTCCCAGGTTAACTAATTTCAGAAATTTGGTAACACGCTTGGTATTGCTTGTATAAGAACTTTATACCGATGAAAGTTTTTGAGAATTTTCTTCCCTTTGACAATGTGAAATGAACAAGCGTTGACTTAAGCACAAAGTTTGCCGGGATATTATGAATATATTAAAAAAAAAAAAAAAAATAATTTTTTAGACCACTAAAAGTTTTCCTGAAGGAAATTTTGTTGGAAATCTCGGTTTATGGTGGGTTATGTTCTAAATATATTCAAGTAAAAAAAAAAAAAAAAAAAAAAAAAAAGTTTGAAATGGTTAGTAATGGAGAAGGTAAAATGAATAAGTTGTGTTTGATATTTTATACTGTATTTATTTTTTAAATACTAATTTTTATACCAAAAAAATAAAGTTTGACATCAATTTATGTTTCTTTGTCTTTCTCTTAAGAAAGGAATTTCGTGAAATGAACTTCCATGGTTGTTCGAAACTTTAAAAATATATTTAAATATATCTTCTTTTTTTTTTTTTTTTTTTTAAAGTGCTATATTGTTATCATTGTGAAGGTGACATAAAGATACCCGCTAGACCTTGTGAATTCGTAGAGCTTTTCAAGGTAACTATTTAGTTTTTCAGTGATATATTTCTTTCTAAATCTGTCCATTTCTTTGAGGTATTACGTTTCAAGATACGTAGAATCAAAACATAATTAAATACCCCTACCCCCACCGAAAATAAAAAAAAACGAAATTTTACTGGTATTAGCAGATATTTAGCGTATTGGACTTTTTAGACATGTTTTATAAAATATTCTACATTAGAAAGATAATTTAATTGTCTAAAAAGCTAAACATAAAAAAAAAATATTAATCGTACTAATATTGGAGAAGTTACAGCAAACATATTTTGTATTGGACTCTAACCTAAAGCGATATGGTAATTCGTATGAATGATCACCCCAGATATTTTTGATGTATAACTATTTGGAAATAATAAACCATTGTGTAATAATTTGCAGCCTTATTGAGTTATTCGTTTGTTGTAAATGTAGGTTTTGAAATCTGATCCATAATTTAAATAATATGCCTATCACTATATTAAGCCCAGAAAGCCTATTAGGAATCGTAGGAAGGGTGGGTTGGGTAAGAAGGGAGGATGAGGATAAAATCCTTATAGATGTAAAATATATTACGAAAGGAACTATTATTATTATTTATTTAAATCATTTAAAAATCAATGTAATAACGAGCCATTGAGTAGAAAACGTGTTTCTTATTCCAGAAGCGAGTTCACAGGACTTAATAAAATATTTGTTTTACTTGGCAAAAACTTATTTTTTAACCTTAAAAAACAAAAACTAAAAAAAATATTACCAAGAGAAATATCGGTGAAAGGAAATACCTACTGTAAAATTATTTACAAAAACAAAAATTGTACAAGAACAGAATTTATAATTTCACCACAATCTTCATGCGACCAACGAAAACACTTTTCTCATTTTTTCCACATCTCTCCATGATTATCTTCGGAAAATATACAAGTGCAAAACGTGCATTCAAGATCCTGAAGAGGAGGTTCGAATCTTTTTTAATATGTGTTTTTTTCTTGGTAGCTTTAGTCTTCTTCTTGGTAACGTTTCATTTTTTTTTTTTTTTTTTTTTCACCTCCCTTAATTTAAATAACAAATTGTGTGCCTAATATGAGGTATCTCATATTTCGGCATCGTGTTGTGTCTTATATTAGCCACAGCCATTTTTTTTTAATTTAAGATCAAATAATCCCATAAAATTAGAAGTTTAGGACTAGTTTCAAATAAACCAAATGGAAAGCGCTCAGTAAAGGGTTCACGCTCCTCTTGCCAGTTGAGGGTTTGGATTAAACGAGACGATTATACACTCTCCCCACATAACCTTACCTACTTCATTTCAAATAATGAAATATTTTTATGGTATAAGTGCCCTATTTTAAATAATAATTAGATTAAACTATTAAAATAACTTAAAATATATTATTTTGAAATAACAAATAACTTACTTTATTACTTTGAATACTTCATTTCAAGAGAGAAATATCATATGTATAGTTGAGAAACTTATTTTTTATTTCATATTTTAAAAAAAAATTAATTATTATAATGAAATATTTAAATGGATACTTCACGTTTTCAATACGTTTTTTCATATAGAAAATTAAATGGTATTTAATTATTTGAATAAAAGTAACTTGCTCAACTATGTAAATTGCTTTATATTTCTCAATTGAAATATATTATTTAATTATAAAGTAGTTGATTTTTTAATTCAAATTAATATATTTTAGTTAATGAAATTGGGATTATCAATTTAAGTTATATGTATGTATATCATTTTTTTTTTTGACAATAATTTAAAATTTCTTCGGAAGATGTGGCGGCACACAGTGGGGCCAATGATCTTAAAATCACATCCGGAATATTCAAATTCAGATATCGAATTAATTAATTAATCAATTGAATTAATTCAACAAAACCTGCCTTTTATGATTGTCTTTTTTTATTTACTTTAATAATCACCTAAGTCTTTCATATTTCAATTCTATCGTGTACCATTGATGTCAGTGACCTCTTATTTGTTACGCTATTATGGATAACTCGCCAAAAGGTAAGTGCATTAAAAAGATATAAAACGTCCATCCCCTAATGTAAGGTTATCTTAGTTATTCCATGTTCCTACTACCCTCGTGTTCCTGGACGATGATGATCCCTATCTGCCAAGTAGGGTAAGACCCTGTTATGAACTAATATGGCTAACGTACTAAGGATATTAGCCTTAAGATCAATATGAGCCCCTGGCTCAATCAGTACTTCTCCATTTAGTTTCTGATTAGAATGGAGAAAGTGTCCTAAATTATTCTAGTCTGGTAATTACAAGCCATTAAACATAGGAAACTACTGTTATATCTGAAACGCTATACATTTCAATTAAGCATTACTAGTATATATATCTAGATCAGCTATTGAAGGTAACTTAACTTAGTACCTAAAGGCAGGTACGATTTATAAGCATGCATTGGCATACATACAATACAGTAGCACTTGTAATATAAGTTACTAGCAAAGTATAACATAATTAGAAAGCACCTTATAAAATACCTGGATTTGTTTCCAAAGTATATTTTTTTTTTTAAATTTTCTCATTATTTTCTTAAGCGCATCACTCAGTTCTTGTGCAGTATTTGGTATTTGGATAAAGAATAAAGTAAGCTTACTCAGGGCCGGACCTAGGGGGGGTCCAAGGTGGTACTTGCCCCGGGCGGCAAATTTCAAACGAAATTTTATTTCTCGTATAAAATAAAATTATTCATGGCCCTCAATAATATTCAACAACAGTATTTTAGATATGTCTCTTAATAAATATCATCATCTCGTATTGTTAACTCATTTTAATGACCTTAATTCATTCAATAATATGAATTAACAATATGAGTTGGTGATATTTATTAAGGAAAATATTACCTAAAATACTGTTACTGGATTTTATTAAGGGGGCGAGGGTTAAAGAAGGGGCGACAAACTTCAGCTTGCAAAAAAAATTCTGAAAAATATCCTAGTTCCGTCTCTGGGGTTACTTTGGGATTTCTTTTCAAATTGGGTTTTTCCCCAAAATCTGTTAAGTATGTACACATTGTATGCTCCTGGGTATTCTCCTAACTCCAGAGCCGATCGATGATAAAACAAAAAATAAATTTTTTGCCGAAGCCGGATTCGAACCCAGTCCTAGACCGTAATCAAGTCTTGGCGTGCCAGCTTCCGTAATGTTAAAGATCATGTGGCATTTATAACGTATAGAGCTTTTTTCTTGTAATTTACCAACCAACAGTTGTTAATTTAGATACTGATAAGCAAATAAAAAAAATAATTAAGAGTTAAAATTGAAAAGTACTGAACTTTCCTCTGATACTCAATAGCTGGTCCCTTTGGTTAGAACACAGAAGAGGGACTTAAACGATTCCTTCAGTTTAGCCACTAATAATCTATAGGCCCTTTTCAATGCCCTTATTCCCTTAGGAGTTGGAGCTGATCGCAGTTTGCTCCGACTCCCGACCTTTCTCCCCCCCCCCCCTCCCCACTTGTCCTTTTGTTGTGTAACTATTAATGTAAAAAGACCTCATTGTTCTCACCCTCAAATCATTTCAGTCTAAAACGCTAAAGCCTTGCTTCTTATCTTTTGTACTCGTTATTTTCTGACTTTATACATTTTAAGTATATATATATATTGTGTGTATGTTTGAGCGGGATAGCTTAGTAGGTAACTGTGTTCCTATCCTGTGCTGGAGTTCGAGTCCAGCTGTGGCATATAATTATTCTGTTACATCCGCCGTGAATCGATTCTGGGGTCGAAAGATTCTCTTGGGGCTCAAACATCCTCTATAAAGTGGTTGCTCTTAATTGTAGAAAAAACCTGGCGGTTGAGCGTGATCCTGGCTAAATGACCTTGCACAACCGTTGGCTTAAAAACAGTACGGTCCTTACTGAGCACCGAACCCAACAACTCTTCGTGGTGTCGTTTTATAACTGAATAAATATAATATAAAATTCAATATAAATATAAATTGTAATCAATTCAAGTCTTTATGCACCTCTACTATTCTTTCTGTAGACTGTTTGGTGTTACACGTGTCGCCGATATTTCGTTATGAGATATATTTTCGTCGCATAATCGAAAAGATACGTCCTATAATATTGGCGTGATTTAATTACTAGTTTGATATCTATTTCCAAAAATTTCGAAAATATTTTGAGGAAGTTTTAAAAACAAAATTTCTAGCATGGGCCTCAGGCAGAGTTTTTTTTTTTTCACATTCAGTAGGAAGTATGTCATAATATTTAATATGCAAAAAATATCTTCCATTATATTATTTTACAATATGTTGACGTTTCTAAAGGTTTTGGTCCTCAAAACAGATTTAAATAATACTACGGTTGTCCGTAGATCTGAAATAGTAACGTCACATTATAAAATGTATAGAAAAAAAAATATCAATATCTTGGCCATGAGCTCAACTTCTCAGGTCTGATTTGAGTATTTTAGATCTTTTGACAACAGTTTAATTATTGAAATACAAGTATGTAAGAAATATATTTTGAGCATGGGGACACAACGCCGGAACGCCAACACATGATAAAAGAAGATAGGTAATACTTATGAATATATATTTAGTTGATTGGGCGTTTAAAGTTGTTGAGCTAGATTAAGAAAGTATCAATAATAAAAGTAATCAGCGCTTAACCGACGAGTTAACGCCCATGGTGCAAACCGTGGTTTGGCATATGCCCCCTGGATCCGTTCATCCCTTAAATGAATAACAGAGAGTTGAGGGGTTGATGGTATTAATACCGTAAGGTGTGCCTCCACCAATGGAGTACAATGACCTTTTGAAGGGCTAATTTAATTTTGTTTAAATAATGAATCCAGTAAGTCTAAGATGTTTCTTAAAAAGTTAAACATTGCATTCTTAGCGCGTTTGTGACAGGTAAAATTCTCCTGCCTTAGTTTTTATACTATTATAGTGAAGTATACAGTATACATATTTCCATGGGGACGATCTTGGTTAGTTGGAGATTAAAGAGTTTTAAAGTCTTCTTAAAGTAGGTTTTATCTCGAAAGAAAGCATATTCAGTGTTAGACGGAATAGGTCGGGATTTACAGTTTTTTTTGTGTTTTTTTTTTATATTTTATATCACCCACCAACAGGTATAATCCCAATTAGAGGCGGTTAAGGTGAGTTGCATTTTCGAATTAAATCATAAAAGTTTATAAAACAAAAACAAAACATTATATATATATATATATATATATATATATATATATATATATATATATATATATATACATACATATAGAAGAAAAATAATATTAAAGAACATTATAAATAATTAAATAGAAGTAAGCATAACATTTAAAAATATGGTGCACGCAACACACAATCAGTGGCTACCTGATTTGAAACAAATTTTAAAAGTTTCCATTTAGTTTCTATGGATATTCAATTTAATTTTCCATTAAATGATATAATATTATAATTTATTATTATACGATAATCACATATTTTTATGCGTTTTTCGTCACTCTCCATTACCTTTTAGATCTTAATTTGTTAGATGTTATTTTTTCTAAAATAAATTTCATTCATATAAAATTCATAATCTTTAGCTTTCCAACGGTATATTATAAATTTATTTCACTACTCTTATTACCGGAAATTTGTTTTCGACGGGGGGAAATATTTCTCATTTTTCGCTTAGTTAAATATTCAATTATTACATAGTTTATGTTTATCTATTTTTATCATTGCTTACAATGAGAGGCGGTTAATTATTTCAAATAAACAGAATTAAAGGTACTTTTGAGAAAGCCATTTTGAAAATTGGGCAATTAAGCCCTCTCTGACTGTTTCAGTGAGGATAAGACCTATATGATATTAAAGACCATTAAATTGTTCGTTGATTTAAAGAGTTTGATTAAAAAAATGTGTAAAATCAATTATATAAAGTGGTACTTCCAGTATGTCAATTTTGGCAAAATTGTTGCTCAAACATCCCAGGCATATCTACCTTAAATACGTTATTTTAATTTTTGAGCTAGACTTACCATATATATATATATATATATATATATATATATATATATATATATATATATATATATATATATAAACACACAGACTTGGTTATTTATACTTGGGCACTTAAAACGTGTATTTTCGTTGAAAACCCGGATTCGAAATTTTCCTCTATTGCAATACTTTCCCTTACTATATATTCCATATATAGGTAAGTGAAAGTAACAAAAAAAAAATGAAGTGCGCAAAATATAAAAACAAAATATTTAAATTAATTAAATAGACGTGAGCATGAAATTTAATAAAAAAAAAAAAAAAGCCATTGCTTTAAGTCTCAATAAAAAAAAAAAATTCATAATACACACGCATATGTATGTATCACTAAAATTTATGCATACATATTAACCAATATAAATATGGAAAAAATAGTCCATGCAAGAAAATCAACTTAAGAAATAAAAAAAAATAGTAATAATAATAGAAATGGACGATTTTGTATGGATTTTTTATATTCTGTTAGTTTGCAATTGAGGGGAAATTAATTTATTGTATATGTGTTGAATGAATGTAAGGTAGCAATGTGGCGTTTCTCTTAAGTAATTGATGAGGACGGAACAAGTGGAATTATTCAGAAGTTCGTGTTAGGCATGGTTAGTTCAGGACTGGTGAATATTACTAACTCTGTTTTCAGTGGCTTAAGTCTTATTTTATATTTATTGTTAATGATTTTTATATGACATCGTTTATATGATATCGTCGCCACCACTTTTAATTAACGAATGTGAATATTTCCAGGAGACTAAAAATGAACATTTCGTTTTAAGGTTCATTAGGTTAATTAATAACATTTATGAAATATTGACTATTTATTTATTTGCCTTTTTTAACATAGGTAAGTTATGTTTCAAGTTTCGTATACATTTCATTTTTGTTCCCATAAAAGATAAAATATTGACAAAATAAATAACAACTGCGTTTTTTTTTTTTAACACTGTAGCTGCCGTTTTTAATTATTATTGCTAAAAAATAATTGTAGTTCGAACTGAAATGTCGAGAAAAACTTCCATTTTGCCAAAGGTACCAATACATCAGTGAATAATATTTCTATCGTTCGAAAATAAATTTACTTACTACTGATTTATATTTCAATTCAACTGTAAATTATAATATAAAATAATCTTTTTGTCTTCTAACTGGAGAACAAAACACGAAACACTGAAAAGTTAGTTTGGCATACTTGTAGATGACATATCTGTATACCAAGACGTTGCTGGGAGCATGATTACAAGTTTAATCTTTTTAATTAGGGTTTATACCGACATTTATTTAAGGTACTACGATAGGGCATTTAAGGTAGTTCGATCAGCATAAATTACAATTAATAATTGTTTATAATTTATAAATAATAATTTATCACTAAAGTTTAGCAATGATTCTATAATTTTAATTTTTTATATGCCATTATTTATTTATTTTTCATTAAAAGTAATGAAACAGCACAAGAGGACTATTTTAGATTTATTATTCTTAATCCTATTGAGAAAGTATCACTTGCCCACTTTCTTGTTTTGAGTTTTATTTCATATTTTTTGTGGAATAAATCCATTAGATACACCGATATATATCACCGATATATCACCGATTTAGAAAATTACTATATTTTTTCAATAAATAATTAGTTATTAAAACTAATTCAAAATGAATGTAATTTGAAAATTGTCATAAATATATAACGTATCAGACTGTGATAACCATCCCTCTCTCTCAAAAAAAAAAAATAAAACAGCGTTTCTCAATCTTTTAATATTTGCGAACCAATTTGCAATCACAATTTTTATCGCGCCACTCCCCCCCCCCCCTCCCCCATACAATAATTTTCACTGAAATCTTGATGCATAACATTAGTTTATATTTAATTTAGTTTACATAACCACATAATGCATATATCGATTCTAATTTTCAGATGTCATTTTTTGTAAATATGCATTAGAAAATTCAACAACAATAATTTTTTTATTTATTTATTGTGAAATATTACATTCTGTCTCAGCAGGGACAATGGTATTTCGAATATTCTACAACGTGAACCTAAGGGAGTCACTAATAAGTATCAATAATGTTTTTAATTTAATTTTGATTAGTTAATTATTAATTATTATTAATTAATTATTAAATTCATTGTGCAATGCCTATTTATAAGTGTATTATATCAGTGTAAAGTGTATTTTTTTTTTTTATTATGTCATGTTTTCTGTAAAATAAATATTTTTTTTATTTTTTCTCGATATACTCGCGCCCTCTCCCCCCCCCCTTTAGTTTTATCGCGCCCCCAAGGCTGAGAACCACTAAATTAAAGTTAATAAATTAAAAATAAGGAACTCATCATTTATTACGAAACTATAAACTTTCAATTGTAAATGTTAACACAAAAATAAATTATATAATTTATTTTTTTATTTAATGTTTTGTTTCTATTCTATGAATAAGAAATAAATCTTTTGGGTTATAAGACGGGCGGAAACGCCGTAAATTTGCGTGAAAATCTGCGTGTGGTCTCAGCTACTACCGCAGTTGTCTTAAAGTTTTCTATCATGTTAAAAAGAAAATAATTGTAATTTATTTAATTCATATTTATTTGTTTATATATATATATATATATATATATATATATATATATATATAAAATGTAAGAATGGTGAATTAGCGTGTAAGAAAAAAATTATAACTTTACAAAACGACAGTTTCAAATTTAAATTTACATGAGACGTTATAGGAATTTTGTAATTTCAAATCCCGATATCTAATACATTCTTAGGTATAAATGTAATAATGATCATATATATTTGTTATATATAATATACGAATTAAAAGATGACTGTGAGAATTAATATATTAGCCAACAAAATATTGTGGAATATTATACTGGGATAAAGTAATTAATTTTAGTAAAAGTAATTCATTATTGTGCATTAGTAATAAATACTATTTTAAAGGAAAAATTAGCACACGATTTTGGGCATTGATAATAGTAATTATATTATGTTTGTTTAGAAGATCCTGATGAAGAGATAGAGAGCTTCGAAACGTCGACAAATATATGAATAAAAAATAAATATCAAACGAAGATTGTTTGACATGTTATTTATAAATTGAAATTTTAAATAATTCCTTAAGTAATAAAGTTAAAAAAAAATCAGTTAAATTAAATTGTTACAATAACTAAAATTTACTGCTGTAAGCAATGGTTGTCTTAGCGTATTCTTGCTCTGTTTGTATGTATATTTTGTCCTTAAATATATTTTTACGAAGAAATACACATTTTACGTAATTATTAATTTTTAAGAAAATAAAAATAAAATTAAATTTCTAGGAAAGTTCGATTACATAGTGATTTGATAGTATTTTACCCTAAATGAGGAAGAAATGATAAGACTAAAGATTTTACGAATATTTAAGAATGCGAGTATAGATACGTTTTTTTTTTTAGAACACAGACATATTAAAATATACCGATAGTACAGTGAAATATTCGTTTCATAAATAAAGCAATGGAAAAAAACAAAAATAATGTACTTATGCACTAGAACTGGCTTTTGAGATAAAATTTCAGAGCCAAGGCCGAAGTCGTTCCGTAAGAACTCGCTATAGAGAGAAACTCACAATTTGTGGAAGGACTTGTTAAAACGTTCTTTATGGTGTCTAACAACCCATTGAAACTGAATATGGGTGTGCAGACGTCTTCCCCCTACTCCTTACCTCCAGCTAGGGTTGAGCTCAAATTACTACTTTTTTTGTTATGAGCGGATAGCAAAATATTAGGGAAAATCTCTCATCCCGCGAGTTCTCCAGGGTTTAATGTGACTAATTCGAATTAACTTACAAGGGAAATTATTAGCTACGGGTCATTTCAACAAACTTGTTCAACACAGTGCATCAATTGGAACAACAATCTTCTCCCATCAGAAATCTATTTGGCATCACAACCCAATACTTCTTGCTCCGCGCTGTCGGTATCGGAGACATTGGTAGGTACAAGGACGTTCCCACACTACGGCCATCCTATGCATCAGGATGTATCCTGTGAAGGACGTTCTGTTCTACGTTGTCGGAATCGCGATGTTGATGCATTACCTTCTTATTAGTTTATAAGCCCAGGAGCCGGGCTGCAAAAAAGATACCTTGCTCAAAAAAAGGTGAAAAATATGCCGACTAAATAACTCACTTTTTAGTGCATTTTTAAAGACGTATTATAAGGATTAGGCAGATGGATATTTATTTGCTTCAGGGATTTTCCCATGCAACTTTGACTTGCTATACAATATACTGATAATGTTTAATAAATTATTAAAGGATATTTTATAAAAAATAAAATGAAATATTTAGTGACAATAATATATAATTCGGCTTGTGAAAATCATTTCTAAAATCATTTTTAATAAAACTAAAATTAATTGTAGGTAATATAATAAAATCTAGAGCGTGCATCACACAACTTTCACTTACCATATTATTTTAAATAAATTTTAAAAATTTTCACTCAGATTCCATGGAAATTACATTTAGTATCCACTAAATTATATAAAATTAAAAATTACTATCTACAACAATAATTTAAGTTTATTCTCTTTTCGTCACTCTTCGTTACCTTAGCTTTCCAACTCTACACTTTTTACTCTTATTTCAGGAAATTTGCTTTCAACCTTGGACAATATTTCTCCTCTTTTCTCCATCAGTAAATTACCTAATTCTTTCATTGTTCATGTTTTTTCATTACTACTAACGAGTGGCGGTTAATTATTTCAAATAAACCAAATTAAAGGTACAATACTTTAGAGGAAGAAGTTTTTAAAATTCGGCAAATAAGGCCTGCCAGACTGTTTCAATGAGGATAGAACCTAACTGATATTAAAGACCCTTCATTTGTACATTGATTAAACGAGTTTGATTAAAATCATTTGAGCCTTTTTCGAAAAAATTGTAAAAATGTGTAATTATCAATTATATAAAGTGGCACTTCTACCTTACGTGCGTTAACTAATAAAACATACAGTAATGAAATATTCCGTTCTATGTATACCGACGTTTCGGCTCATTCTGATGGCCTTCATCAGGACTAAGGAAAACAAGATACGAGAAGAATATCAACTAGAAGAATAAATATAGAAGGATTACATGGAAGAATATGATACATAAAAAAATATAGTATAAATAAAAATCAACCTAAAAATATTAAAGTTATAAAAGACGAAAGAATATAAAATTTGAAATATTGAATAAATGTTTGTGTGATGGTTAGGGATAAGGAAGAGGAAGGGGTTGAAGATGTAAATAGGAACGAAACATAAAGTTTGTATCGAATAAAAATAAAGATAAACAAAATAGAAACATATATTAGGAAAGGAGAGGTATAACAGAGCAGAGTAAAGAAAAGAGAAAAAAAAACGAAAAATGTAAATAAGAAGCTTGATTCTCCGCCGGTTGACCACAGAATTACCAATTTTAACCGAATTTTCGTCTGCAGCTGTCTAGCGGAAGACCAAGGAAATATTGTGAAGTAGATTGAAGTGGTATAGAGCATCTGCCAAGTAGAATAAAAAAAGTATATTATACTGTTTATACTTTTTTTTCCTACTTGGCAGACGTTTTTCTGAAATCTCTCCCCTATATATATATATATATATATATATATATATATATATATATATATATATATATATATATATATATATATATATATATATATTATGTAGAGAAGAGAGGGGCTGGTTGGCAACACATAGCACGTTTTGATTTTTCTAAAAAAATATGGTTGACGTGCACGTATATGCACATGTACGGCTTTGCTATCATGTTTTTTTCAAACATTCATGTGAAGTGCTAAGTTTTCAGGAGAACCTCAAAGTCAAAAAGTCAAGGTGTGCCAACCAACCCTCATCCCGGGGTTGGTAGGCACAGATTTAAAAAAGCTCTCGTATAAGGCTCAATAACAACTGCGAACTAGGATCTGTATGGGAAGATATTATAAAGGAACAATAATCAATTTTATGCAAATTCAAAATCTGCGCAATTTTTTTTGTACCCTTTAGGAAGGACATTTCTTAAGCTTTTATTCTAATTGTACAATATTGTTCTTTTAATTTTCATTTTTTTTATCGAAGTATTTTTATTTACGATAATATCACATTAATAATATTCACAATATCACATCATATACTACTATAATATCACATTGCAAACATGTAGGCCAACCAGTCCCGAACCGTATTTCAAATCACAAATGGCTGCCAAGTTCTAGGAAAGCGAAAATCGGGAAGGAGTTTTACACTAAAATAATCGTAATGGAAATGAGAATAATATGTGACAAAGAATGGAAGAATTGCTTTACATGCGAATATGCGAAAGAAAACTAAGGAAAAAAATTTACTTATCGAGCTCAATAACAAATTTTCATAAACCATTCTTCAATGGAAGCTCACATGACACTGAAAACATTGTAATAATTACTTGTATAGTAGGAAGTCGCGTGGTGAGAAGGTGGTATTTCAGAAATCCTGGTGGTGAAAATAATAAGTAGTTGACCAACCTACCCCTTATGCCAACCAGCACCGCTCTATATATATATATATATGTGTGTGTGAAATTGTACCGCAAAATTGAACAAGAACTGAAAATGACACAACGGTATTTAAGAATAAATCCTTATTATCTGGATGTTTTCGATACTTGAGATGAAATGTGGGAGGAGAGATTAAGAGCTTATAATGTGAAATTATGTTACATAATAAAAACTGATGGTTGTTTACAATACATCAGTCTAACTTAGTATTAGTGAAAAGCTATTTATCTGAATTTATACATCAAAAGTTTTCTTTTTGTTGGGTTCCTAATACCTTGAAAGGGGAACATGACGGGGTGGAAAGAAAACAAAAAGAGAAAGAAAGCAATCGGATGGATGGCCCGTCTGTCATGAAACTGTCAGAATTGGAAGAAGTGGAGGAAGTGCCTAAAACCGTGGCTGCTACTGTGGCATCTGTCTGGGGATCAGGAGGATAAACCTCTTCCTATGGGGATAAAAATAATTTCTCCCTTCTTTTTTTTAATTTTTTTTTCAACGAAAAAATTCGATGGTGAGATGCATACATGACAATTGACTTCTGGATCGAGATTGGGTTAACAGCAGTCGGCACTCGAAGAATATAGAGTAAAAACCCCGCTCATCCATAATAATGTGGCCGGAGGTGTTATGTACGACACGAAATTCCGAACAAGTTATAGTATGATCTGAAACATATGTATGCAATTTGAAAAGTTTTTAAATTTAATTTATAAGATAAAATAAATAAAACTTCAAGGAGGTAAGGAGTCGCATCATACCAATAAAAGCAAATAGATTCAAAGGAGAGCTAAACACTTAATTTTAGTTCAGCAGTGGTATGGAAGAAATCATGTTAATAGGTTATCCGCCCATGAAAAGGAAGTCAGGTTTAAACCTGGAAAATAGGAGCCTAATCTATTATCTATTCATAAGACCTATTCTACTCTATGCATGTCCAATATGGTCAAATACTTGTGCCACTAATTATAAAAAGTTACAAATCGTACAAAATAAATGCATGAGATTTATTGGAACCTAGAAGAACCGCAATAATGCACATGCTTGAAGTATTAGGTATTCCAAAAAATCCAAGACTATATTTAAAGCTTGCAATAAATTTCTTTGAAGCCTGTAACAATAGTCCATATGAACATATAAGCACAATAGTAAATTACTCCCGCGATAATTTAAATTATAAAAAATATAAGCATAAAAGACTGAAGCATGTAGTATTTTAAGTTTATAATCAGTATCATAAGATTGTTTTATTTTATTTTATGTCTAGAAAGTGGGTTTTTTTCTTATTTTTTTTTTTTTTTTTTTTTTACCCAAGTAGTAATATTCTTTGTTTAATTTAAATCCGAAAAATGTTAAAGTTTTAAGCTATAAAAGCAAATGCTTGAATTACTTTCTTCTATAATTTAAATTGTATATTTGTAAATAAACATGCAAATAAAGAATTAAAAGCAAAACAAATGTTAATAGGCATTCCTATAGAAATATTGTTTAACATTTAAACAAATGAAGAGGGCGAACTTATTGGTTTTGATGAAAGCATTTTTATTTGAAATTATTAAATCAAGATTGCAAATTATGATGTTAAAATAATTTTGTAAATTTAATGATTAATTATAATTGTTGATGTGTTGCTATATATATATATATATATATATATATATATATATATATATATATATATATATATATATATATATATATATATATATATATATATCCGGCACATTGTTGATCCAATGCGCCCCGTGAGCAATAAACGCACAGAACCCCAAAACAAGGTTTTTATACAAAGTTCCAAATTTCCCTGAAGGAAAACATTTTTTTAGAATACTATTCAAGTAAGCGTTGCGGAGAACTAAAATCACTTTGAAATGAGTCTACATTCATTCTAGAACGCTAAGTATTAGAGTGGAAATAATAAGTAAGAAAATATCAAAAAGTATTATTATTTTAAAAATATTTATTGGATTATTATTATTATTATTTGTATTTGTTATTATTGGATAATAAAAATGTATTAATATAACTAATAACCGGGAGCTGTTCCAAAACCTTGGGCTATTCTCTTACTTATAATTGCCACTCTAATACTTAGAATTCTGGAATGAAAGTAGCCTCATTTCAAAGGAAATTTATTTCTCTAAAGTGTTTACTTATATAGTTTTCTAAAAAAAAAAATGCTTTCCTTCAGATAAATTTAGAACTTTGTATAAATACCAAGTTTTTGATTTTTTTTGCCCTTGGGGCGCATTGGATAAAAAAATTGGCCGATATTAATTCGTCTTAAAATTTCATTTCCTATTAGCATCCGTCAAAAAAATACTCCGTCCTATAGGAAATTCCAGAGTTCCAGAGTCGCTGGAAGATTACTCCGGTGGTTAAAAAAATTCGGCAATACTTTTCAAACGAACTTCAAGTTGACATATTGGGTTCCCCCAAATTTCATTCTCATGTTCTAAACATTCTAGAATTTATAGGGGTGGGCAGATCATCTGTGACAGCCTGTGTTTGTGTATATGTATCTATGTTTGTATATATATATTAGCCTTCACGTCCCTTTTGCCCGGAATAAGATGGTCTGAATGTAAATATAATTTCTTTACTGCAATTTTCTTTTCTTTTCAATTTTTAGGAAAATGTTTTTGTTTTGTTTTTTTATTTCAATAAATGTTTAAATCACCAAAATGGTCCCATTTATATTTTTAATGATTATTATTAAAAGAGTATTATAAAATGTTGGATGAAAGAGACACGCTTCCACTATAATGATTTTCATATTAAGAATAAGCACATCTGACCAGATACAAAAGCTTTCAATGGATTCAATGTGGGCAATACAACTTTTCCTGCTGCGCAAGACATTCCAGCTGGTTCATTTTTAAATTTAAACGCATGGTAATATTCATATTCTTCATCCATTCGCCAATAATAATCTTATAATGTGACGAATATTGTATATCCTGTTCATATTCGAATGCTAGGCGATTGATCGATGATCGCGTTAATGCTCGTTGAATTTGCATCCCAGTCGATTTATATAAAACGTAAAATGTTCCCTGATACGCGAACATAACTTGACTACAGTACAGCCTTACAAATTTAGAATTTGTTTATAACTTTAATACAGCCCTATCTATCGGATCCTAGCATAGCTATGGACCATCTTCGTCTCTAATACTCAGATATATACGGGATCTGAACTAAAACTGCTTTATTCTTCTTAATAATCCTCTATATATAGGATCTGTATCTTATTTACATTCAGAGATGGTAGGAAGGTCTATATTGTTGTCCACATTAACTTATATATATATATATATATATATATATATATATATATATATATATATATATATATATATATATATATACATATAACAATTTTTATTAGTAATGACATTTTAGTTATTCATATATGTTCTTGTTTTGGGAAAAAAATAAGTTATTATTGATTCTAAATTTTTTTAAGTATTAAAATAAACAACTCACTTTATACTTTGAATGGGGTTACTTGATTTCAAAGAAGCTGGGGCGTCATTGTTCTAGCCTAGAGGTCTTTAAACTCTTAACCTCCACCATTCCACTTTCATTCCCTGGATTAGCAATCCTGTCTGTAGACGTTCTAAATGGGTTTTCAAGGGTGTAACTCATGTCATCCATTAAAGATTAGAAAATCCTGTTTATGTAATTTAAATGAATTCATTAGTGATCGTTGGAGTGTTCGGTCGAAATTTTAAATCCTATGGATTTTATACTTTGATGGAATCCCATTGGTAACATTTATACTCGACTGATTTGCCGTTTTAAAACCTAGAAAAATCGACGAGTTTTAGTTAATATTCTAGTGATAATTAGTCAAACTTTATATATGTGCATAGAATGAAAATTCTTTACATATCAGGGTTAGTGAAGTATCTTTTTAAAAATTGAAAATAGATATTTTTTTTTTTAATGCTAACAGATTATAGTTAATTTGTTATAGCGGATAAAACTGGGGAAAAAATATTTTTATAACTTTTTTCTCTCGGGGACGTCTCTTTGGGGGGTTTAAATTTTAATTTATTTTGTATAATATATTAACATGCACAACATATCCTGCCCTGAGAGATCTTTTTACTGAAGATTTTTTTCTCAGCAAAAATCGGATTATTTACTCAGGTGTAAGATTTAACTTTAACTTTTTCATGTTTGATGCTTAATTTACTTCTTTTTTCTAAATATATCATATAGGATGATCATTTTATGACGATCCAAACGCATTTTACGGAAAAACGGTTGTTCTGAGGTTGTAGAGAGTAGCGTTTTCTTCCAGAATATGCCCATCCTTTGACACTTTGAGGCTGCGTACGCAACTGACGCTCCAAACTGAGTTTCGCAGGAGACCCCTATGCTTATGCATATCATTCTAAAGGGTATTAAAACTTACAACGATTTGTGCGAACCGCATTTTGATATCTCTAATTATTTTTAATATTTAATTTGCAACTAACGGGAAAAATACCGGCTTGATCATATTTTTTCCATACCAACCGTTTCTTCGTAAAATGCTTTTGAGTCGTCCTAAAAATGAACACCCTGACTGTTTTATTAAGAACAAAAATAACTTGTACGATTTGACATATCAAGTTATTTACGATTTAGCGATGGTTAATTGTAAAATTATAATTTCAGTTATAAAGAAGGGCTGTGAAAAATAAAAATTATTATTATCAAGAAAACATTTTATCCTTTAAAACTGGCATTATTTCATGATTTTTCTAATATATTTTTTTTTCGGTCTTGCTGTGCGACCCTTGCCTGCCAACCGATCTCTCCCGAAATAAGCTCTATTGTACCGTATACCTTAAACGAAACCTGGGTTTATTGTGACAATTGATACGTGACAACGGGGAGCAAGGCGTTTGTCGAGTTCTGACACGTACGTTTTATTTTTTGTTTGGTAATTGTGCTCGGCGTTACGTTAATGACGCGGGCTTGACTCGTGTTTACGCTAGCTATGTGCTGCTGCTCTGCTGGTGGTCCGTCCTCAAACCTATCAACGAGTTTCTTTTTGTTAAATTTATTTTAATTGTTTTATATTTTTATTTTGCCGATTTTATCAATTTATATATAGTTCACATGGATGAAGGATGCCACAATACGAGAAAAATTTTTTTTGCATTTTTCTTTTTTTGAATATTTCTTGGAGAATAAATATCAGATTGTTATTTTCAATATTTACTGCTATAGTTTAGCTACTGTAACTTTAATAGTGAAACATAATAACTTCCTCCAAACTGTGATTAGAGAGTAACTTTATAAAGAATGTTTAATAAAGATAATAAATCTTAATGTTTTAATAATTTTATACTTATGCCAGTTTGGTGGCCAAAAAATGATCAATATTTTGCTTCTATATGAATAATTGAAATCATTATTTATGTTAAAAATGTTATTTTGTACTTTGGCTCATTCAATAATGTATTTGGCGTTACTTTTTTTATTTTTATTTTATTTTTTAAATTCCCATTTATTGGTTAGTAAAAGTTTTTATAATCACGTTATACATAAAATATATTATATTATATTAGTTATCAATATTATCATTATTCATGTCAAAAATATAATTTTGTACTTAGGAAACGTTTAATAAAATATTTTGAGTTTATTTTTTTCAGATTTAATTTATTGTGAAGAAAAAATCTTTTTAATTTTTCTTAATTATAAGGTAATATAGATTAAGTGCTCACTAGATTTTACAATGTTCGACTTTAAATTACCGTAAAATCTTAATTTTTGAAGATAGATTTTTTCCCTACTTTTAAGAATGTTCCCAATAGGATTATGTTAAAATATTACATTCAAGCTCATGTTTCAATAACTTCAATTTCTATGAGATTAATAATTCAATTTAATAGTACCTAGAACGCACATGTCGCTGTCTTAAGGGGTAAGTGCGTACAAGGTATCTGGAAGACTCATAATTCAAGGGGGAGCTGTGTTTTGGGGCGTGCGAAATAGTTCGGTTTCAGGAGGATTATTATACTGGTGTAATCATAAAAAAAAAATAAAATAAAATAAAATAAAAAAACAAAATATAAAGATTGTCTGAGATTCACATTTTACAATCTTTGTTGAGTTATGAATCTGGGATGTGGAATATAATTTAATATATTTTTTGAAAAAAAAAAAAAAAAATTTGTTTTAATTCGCAAGTCCGTAGTTGACAATTAATTACGCTTTTACCCCGCATTATCTTACATAAGCTGTGAAGCAGGTGGTACTGTTTTTTACTTTCCCTTACCTACATACGAAGTATATAGTAAGGGGAAGTATTGCGATCGTGAAAATTTTCGAATTCGAGTTTTCAACGGAAATACATGTTTTAAGGTCCCCTGAGTCCAAATGACCAAGTCTCGCAAAATGGTCTGTGTGTCTGTGTGTATGTGATCAGTCTAGCTCAAAAACGGAAAGCTGTACGATACTGAAATACCATATTTAAGGTTAGCACTTGCATGTGATGTTACAGCAACATTTTCGTCAAAATCGACTAACCGGAAGTGCCACTTTATATAATCGATTTTACACATTTTTACAATTTTCTCGAAAACGGCTCTAACGATTTTGATTAAACTTGCCTAAATTATTCTTCATAAAGACCTTTAACTTTTCATATATATGGTACATCACCGAGGAATTGCAGGGAAAAAAGTTATGATGAAAAGAATATTTTATTTACGCATAACTTCAAAAGCGTGCAATTTATGGTAAATTATCTATGCACTTGTATGAAAGATAATTAAATTATCTAAAAAACAATAAAAGAATCATGAAAATCGGACCAGTATTAGCAAAGATACAGCGCATCGGACTAACCGGAAATAGCTATTATATCATGGATTTTACAATTTTTTTACATTTTTCTCGAAAACGACTCTCTTGATGTGAACTCTTTAAAATTTTATTAAAAAGATAATTATTATAGGACGGTAAGGGAAAGTTGTGTGATGCGCGCACCGCACCAGATTTTTTTTATTTATTTATGAAAAACTGCAAAAATTTGATTCAAGATTCATGATTAAATGTTAAAAAAATTAAGATTAACTTTTGTTTAAAACAAAAAATGTAAGTTGCAGATGTTTTAATAGTGAGTTTAAGGACAGCTATAGACCTTCCAAACGCTTCTTGTGGCATTATTCTTCCAAATGAACGATATAATTAGAAGATTATATTTTTGGCATAAATTTTAATCGATAAAAATAATTATAAATAATATAAATTAAGAAATAATATTACAGGGATTAGATCCTCTGGCTGCTATTTAAAGAGCTACAATAAAATGACTCCTAATATCATCCTTAAAATACATCTCAGTGTTGTAATTATTTTGAAACTTGAATATTCCCTATGTTATATTGTTATATTTTATTTAATGAGTAAATTACTTTCTATAATAATCGTATTAATATTGAAAAGCTAAATATAAATAATTAATAATTGATAATTCTACATACAAGCTAGCACCCATGTCCACTCCCATTAACCTGGAACGATTTTTGGATTGTGTAAAACTAACGTATTTTCTTGTAAGAGAAAATTCGTTTTAGCAGAATTAATATTAATTTTGTCTATCTTCACCCATTCACTTTGTATATTCCCTTTCTTTATTTATTTTATTCTTTTTTTTTTTTTTTTACATTGTAATTTTATCCTGTGGGTGTGCTATTTCTACAATGCTTCTTTTGGATCTTATACGTCTGAAGTCACTCAAAAGGCAATTTTTTCTTGTATGCATTATATAGTAACTAGGAGATTAAACGCAAATAGAAAACTGAAATAGATGGGTCCTATGTGGGCGACTCGTGGGTGGGTACTGGGTTAAAAGCCTTATAAGACCTCTTGGTCCTTTCTTCTACTAAGTTTCAATTAAGGAAAAACTATAGCATTATTTTTATTTTAATTAACAATAAATTTTCAATACACTTGTAATACAATAAACTATGTCCGATTAAGAGTAATATGGAGCAGAAATTGCATTGAATAAACTGCCAATAAAATAATGATCAACTAATTATTCTACAATAATTATTGTACAATACCTGATAATTATTGTACAGTACATGCTGATCACATAAAATTAAGTATTGATTAACAAGAATTTGTCATTAATCATAACATTTTTAAACCATAAGATATTTTATTATATATTAATTGATGACCTAATAAAACAAAAATATTTTGTACTGGAATTTATAAAGGAAAGATAATTTTCTAAGGATATTTTTATAAGGCAGCTTTTTTAAAATTAAACATATTTTAACGATAAGCAAATATTGTAATGCTACATAAATCAATATAGGTAAAAAATATATGAGCCTTCATATATATAGTTCATTTTTAAAAATTATAATTAATAATATTATATAATAAAATTATATATATATATATATATATATATATATATATATATATATATATATATATATATATATTTGTGTGTATATAAACGCTACAGGTAAAAATTGTAAAGCGTAACACTAACTATACACGTGCGTCCAAACGTTGAGGTTCGCAGATGAGCCCGATATACTTATTTTTAATTTAATACTTATTTTTAATTAATTTTCATTCATAAGAAAAAATACCATCCTTGCGGGTTTGATCATATTTTTATTTAAAATGGGGTGAAAATATTGGTCAGAATCATGTATCGTGTTATTGTAACTCACATCAACTTGGACGCGCGTCAGGCATCAGATAATGGGCGAATTGTGGAAGAAAACGTTACGGTATACAATTTTTTCTAAGACCAACCGTTTTTCCATAAAATACTGTTGAACAGTCTTAAAATGAACACCTTATATATATATATATATATATATATATATATATATATATATATATATATATATATATATATATATATATATATATATATATATATATATATTTAAAAATATTTTTTTAATTCTACGCTTTTCTTTTCTAGATCTCTCGTTGCAGTATTTACTGTCAACAATTCATGAACGTAAGTACTTTAATTGTAAATTATTTATTTCTAAATTTAAATAAATACCTAAAGTTTTTTTTCTATATATTTTTAAGAACCGGTAATATATTTCAATCATAAGATTTGACAGGGAACTGATTCGACTGGATCTACATTTCACGACGGTACGGGTTAATAATCCCGATCGGCATTCATTAAACATTGCCTAGTTGATGTCGGTTGAGTACAGCTTTTGATATAATTTGGTTCTGGCTGATTGACATCCTAATTCCAATAGTGTCAGCTTCTGTCCATATCGAAAATTAAACTCTTTTTAACAATGGAACAGCGGTAATGGAAATTTAGCGTTTGCTTTTATCGCTAGAATATCGTATCAACTCAATAATGATACTAATAGTTTCTTGTTAATTACAGACATTGACTATTAAATCAGTGGTGTCACATAACGGTGTAATGCAGAGACCGGTAAAGATTATTAAATTTGGATAGTGACGGAATGGCGATTACCGGCTTTAATAATTTATTGTTACAATAAAACTGTAGGAACTCCAAATTTTGTTTTATGCTAACTTCAGATTTAATATTATAAGGCTTAACTAACGTGGAGGTTTGATGCCGAAATCACTTTGTCTACTTATACAATCAACTGCATCCCATCGAACCTAAATCTATTGAATAATAAATCTTTTCGAATAATTATTTTGATAATTGAATTTTTATTGCATCGGATTTCATGCATGTTTCCAATAGTAAATGGTTTTGATATTTTACTCCGAGCTACATAAACCTCGAAAGGTATTGCGATAGATCCGGTGCGGGACTTTGGGGTAAATATTTTAACCGATCCCTTGATTGAAGTGGCATGGCAGTTGTTCCAAGTGATATCTCCACCAATCCTATCCTGATTTAATATTGATGGAGCCCAAGGGTGGGGAGAGGTATCTCTGTGCTCCATTTCCTTGGAGCGGGGGGGTTGCTGACATCGGGGTTGTATATGGTTCGCTGGATCTTCCGTAAGCTGTGCGCAATGGATTTTGTTTGCGAAGAGAAAGCATGGCTATCTGTATCAATAATTATAGCTTGGTTTGTCATTTTATTTCATTTTTTTTATTTATTTAAAAAACGTCAAATAGTTTCGTAACGATTCCCACTGTTTCCTCGTCGAATATTAACATTTCATTATTGAGTGCAAAAACACAAGAAATAAAGCCTCGTGTCTCTCAAATATATTATTGGATTTAACGAATTCGTGGCGAAATGTTACCTAGGGATTGGTTAGTTAAAGAACGCCTAAAGTCATATCTACGTTTATGATTCATTCATTTGTGATTAAGAGTTATTATTTTAGTTTTTAATTTTAATTTTCCTTTTATGTTATTAATTTTTTTGCTTCCTCTGTTGGTTTTAGTTTTGTTTCTTTATCTTGTAGTAATGCAGGTTTCCGCCTTTGCTACTTTTAAAAACAATCTTGTGCACAAAAGTAATCCTTAATATTAATTCCTTATACATCACAATAAACCTGATCCTATATTCACTCTTTCACCCGAAATTCAAACAATAAAATCATTTTGTTCAGTCTGTTTAATGACTTTGAAAAGAAAATGTCTAAGACCGATTTTCATCAAATTTGTTTTGACGAATTTGAACGATTTCTTGGTTTCTTCATTTGCAAGCCTGACTAGCATCCGAAAAAAGTTATGTTCACAGTATGGGGGAAGGGGGGGGGGGGGGGGTTCTGCTGTCGTTATTATCCACTACAACTTTCTTAATCGGGCCTAGAGGCCTTTAATACCAGGGGACGTACGTAAACAAAAAAAAAACGTGTTTGTACTTATGTATGTGCGCACGTAAGAAGTTATACTTTTTTGGCGTAATTAAGAAAATAATTTTTAAACTTCTTTCCATTTACATTAGAGTTTTAAACACTAATTTGAAGTTTAAATTTGCATTAGTTTAATGCATAAAAGTATAAACTTTTACTAAATTTTTAATAAAAGTTTAAACTTTTACACGCAACTTCGTCACACGCTAAAAATACACTCTTATATGTTTTCCCTACCGCGCCAAAAGAAGTATAACTTTAAAAAATCAAATTTTTATATATTTTTTAAAAATTATTTACCAGCTCAACATTCACAAAATGTATTTATTTATTGATATATAATTTTACTCATAAATAATACTTACATAAATATAGCCTCAAATCTTGATAAACAATCTTTACAATGAAAAATAAATATACATTGCAGTATAAATAAAGGTTTTTGAGTATAAATTAAGAGTGTAGACTGTTAGTTTCCGGAAATTTTTGCATCATAAGATGTGATTTTCGAATAAAAAGTAAAAAAAAATAAATAAATAAATGAAACTCGCCTTTGTTATGCATTAGTAAAGATATTTATTTTGAATTTTTGCCAGAATTTTTTCTAAGGAACTTTACAGCTAGGTTCGAAGAATTAATGCGGTGCAGATCAGCACCCCCTCCATATTCCAAGTGTTTTTCCGCTACGGTAAACCTGATGATGAGCGTAAAGCTACCTCGAAACTTCGTTTGAAGGGTTTGAGTCGACACTTCCCCTTTATTGAGACGTTCCCTCTTGCGGAAATGATATGCTTGAAATTTGATTACATTTCGCAGTTCAAGTTATCGCGTTTTTACATCTGATCCCATCTGTACTTCTGATCTTAATTTAATGTTAATGAAGGAACCAGATAAGGGAAGGATCACCTCTGTTTCCGCGGGGGAAGGGGTTTTTAAATCCCTGTTCCACAGAGATAAGGAACTGGGGATAAGTAGGGACATTTTTTTTTATCCCTTCGGCTGGGAGTTGTCCTATATATCAGCCATGAGAATTTTTTATTTTATTTCCAACGTCTACCGAAGAATCTCTGTTAGAAAGAGCTGAATATAACTAATTCTGTTTAAATTATTTTATGTTCAAATTTAAAAATATTCTCGAAATGTTCATGCTCCTATATCCGTTAATCATTTATCAGTGTTAGTTTTGTTAATTAATTACCTTCATTCCCGGTGTTTGAAAATAAACAGTTCTAAAACACCCATCAAATGTTTTTTTTTTTGTTTTTTTGTTAGTCAATTTAGTAATAATTTTTTTATTTAATTCTAATTAAGGTCAGATTTCATACACAGTCTCAATTCATCTTATTTATTTAGAGTAACTGGATAAGCTTTCAGATAGCATATTCATCTGTATTAAAACATAGACATTAAAATTAAATAATGAATATATTATGTATGTATAATATATTATCCAAATATAATTATATATTTTTATCATGCATATTAATGAAAAAAGCTCATACCTTTCAAGGAGGGTTGTTTGTTAGAACGCGTGTTCATGGTCTAAAACTTTTTTTTTTTCTATCAAATTTGCAATGAATAAAATTTATAATGTAATACAACACGTCACAATGTTTTACAGACTGCTTGTCAACAAATGGGCTTGTGCAACACTAGACCAGCGTGCGCGGAATGCTTGTGCAGGTTTATGGGTGGTCCTGTTTGTTAGCAGATTGTTTTCCTATGATCAATTTTTATAAATACACTTTTTTCCATTGAAATTTTGAAATAATTATTTATCTACTCTTCTTTTTTTCTCTGGCACGCATTGTATATATTTTCCCCATGTATATAAAAAGAAAAAGATTATTTCTCTCTCTCTCTCTCTCTCTCTCTCTCTCTCTCTCTCTCTCTCTTTGTATTTATATATTTATTTTTGATTTTTTTAAATATTAAGCTTTATCTTTTAAATTGACTTATTACGTTTAATTATTATTGTTCATTATTAGGTAGTGACTGAAACTTATTTATTTAGTGTTTCATTTCTTTTGTATTATTTTTCAATTTCTTTTTTGGATATTTGTAAATTATTTATTATCCTGTTGAGTTGAGGGTGCCTCCATCTTTATGGGGGCTTTCACAAAAGGCAAATTAGTAGATATATTTAAAAGTAATAAACTTATCCAACAATTTTTAATATTCAAATCGACTTATTTTAGAAAATATTTTCATGACTATTTAATGTGGCTTCGAGAGGTCTCAGTGCTAATTCGAGCAAGAAATTGCCTCCACCAACGCGATTCGCCTTTTGCCTCAGTGATAAGTGGTAGGGGTAAAGAGTGAGGAGTGAGATAGAGTGGGAAAGTGAGTTGGAGAGAGATACTAACTAGGCAACGGGCAAAAAAACCTCCAATTGCAACTACCCTTAAAAGGGACGATGAAGCAGGGTAATTAAAGGTTAGCAGCTGCTAGGGGTTCTGATGAAAATTTCACAGGGCCCCCTGAGGCAAATGGGATAATACGATCCGTTTAGCCTCTATAATGTCTTTATTTTACTCTGTTTAGGGGTGGAATAAGCATTAGCCTGTTTTTGTCATTGAAACACAAAGAAGATATTTAACATGTAATATCTATCTATCTATATATATATATATATATATATATATATATATATATATATATATATATATATATATATATATATATATATATATATATATATATATATATATTAGGGGTGTTGGTTTTTGGTGAAAGAAAAAAAAACGGTTATCGGTTATTCTGTTTATTTTGCCATCAAATAAAAGTGATCGGTTTCAACCGATGCAAATAACAAGTTTTTGGAAAGACTGGGAAAAAAACGGTTATTTTAAATGAAAAACGCCATAGAGTTTTGTTTTTTTTATTACGTCAAAAATAACAGATATTGGAATTGCTACTGATATGGTCATTTGAGTAGACCTTTAATTCAAGTAAATTATACATTGATCTTCAAGAAATAACCTTAAAAAGGGATTTTAAAGAAGACTACAGAGCTAGTATTAAATTTTTACCACTTATTCTTGTTTCAAGTGCAATAATTTTAAGATTTTTTCTTAAGGCCACAGAGCTAGGGATTTTTTATTTTCAATGGATGAGTTTTGTGTCCCGTAATTTTTTTTATTTTTTTTTAGAAACTAGCAAACTGACAGAGTTGAGAAATAATTGAGAATGGGCCAGAGAAAGAAAATGAGTAATAATAATCTAAAAAGAGATCTCATAACTGCTACTGCGTAACCGGTGAATGTGAAACAAAAATGGAAATTTAGTTTTCGTTGTAGTCCATGTAACGGTGTGACTTTACCAAGGAGGTGCAAGCACTAGTTGGTAGGCAGGTCGGTAAAAGGTAGGATTTTTAATTTTTGGTCAATAGGCTTTTTCAATCGGTTTTTCCTTCGGTTTTTGGATTTAAAAAAAATTATTATAACCGATAATTTAAAAAAAAAAAACCGTTATTCGATAAAAAAAAAAAAAATGGTTATCGGTTATAACCAGCCGGTTATTGACATCCCTAATATATACAGTAGACCCTCGCTAATCCGAATTAATAAAAACCAAGGGGTCTCGGATTACCAAACGGAGAAAAGTTAGCTTCATTAATAATAAGTCAATTTAAAAACAAAAATTATATATTACTTATATTTTTGCAATAGTAAATTGTTCAAAAATTTATTTTTTTTCATCATTTTCATGAGAAATAGCCCGAAATTTTCGTTTTCCTCATATTTAATTATATTTTTGAATACTAAACTACTCATTTTTTTTAACAATGCAATTTCGCACTGAAAAATAATTTAATGAAAAGGTTAATTGATATTCACCGATAAAGAAATTGAGAAAATAAATACGCTTTCCATTTTTTATTTAAAATAAACGGAGTTGGTATTTTTACTAGATTTTGTAAGCCTAAAGGTATTTAACAGCACGCTCAAAGTTTCAATGGTACTGCCCACGGTTACTGCTTGTATATTTCGTTGAAACTGCTCAAACTGCTGGTTTTTATTTATTTGGCAAGAGCAGAAATACATGCGGTAGTGGAATAGTGATCTTATATAATCTACGTACGTCATTTTGTCTGGTTCAATAATAAGGATAGGTCATGTCTATATAAAATTTTAACTATTATGTAGCAATAAACCCCATATTAATGTCCAACTTCTACAGAGTGATGGCTTCTTTTAATATTGTGAATTTTTGAAAATAGAAAAAATCGAAGGTGTATCTCTGGTTTCATATTTATTACTATCGACAATAATGGCTGCCATTAGTACGATTATTTAAGTAATAAATATCCCATACGTATTTGTATGAAATCGCGAAAGATAATGTTTTATCATCATGTGTTTAGTAAATCATTACTTTGATTAAAAAATAGATTTTGATTTTTTCCATATTTCAATTTGGGTATTTATTTAAGATGAAAATTTCTTTAATTATTTAATATTGATTGGATTAATTTTTTAATCTCTTTTTAAAGAGAAATTTCTCAATTAGTATATGATCTTCAATGTAATTAGTACTGCTGTTATTTCAATCCTGCAAAATTGATTGGCTATAATTTTGTTTAAATTATTAACAATATCAATAAATAAAAATAAATTATAGGTGGTATAATAACCGTTGGAATGTTAGTGTTATCATCATCTAAATTCTGCTTCGACTTAAGATAACCATAATATATATATATATATATATATATATATATATATATATATATATATATATTTCTTATATGTTTTCTTATATATATTTATTATATTTCTTTTCAAATGTTTACTTTTCCGGTTTGGTTTTTTGTGAAGTGAAACGATATCCTAGTTTTATGTATTAACCAATTTCTTCTATAAAGCTTTTGGATGGTTATCTCTTCGTTTGAGATGTCTTGACAAGTTTGCCTTAGGGAATTTCTCAGTTTTACTGCATTTCAAGTCAGTTATAAAGATAGTTTTCCATCACGAAATTTCAATTTGTTTTTATCTATAAAAAAATAAATAAATAACTTTTGTACTCAAATAAATAACTTTTGAACAAAATAAATAAATAACTTTTGAAATTAAAAAATAATTTTTCAAAAAAAATTATTAAATAAGCATGAATAAAATAATATTACTATTTAAACAAATGTATTGATCAAATAGTTTTTAATCGGCCTATGAGTACGGAGTGGACCTAAAAATAGGGGTTGTATTCAGAAGACTTTTTCTTTTTATCAGTCTTATGAACTCGAGGGTAATAACGTGCAAAGTAGGTGATATATAGAATATTTTTTTTTAACATTTACCGCATATATTCTAGCTCAGCTGTAATTATTTTTGATAAAATAATAAATAAAAAATCTGGTGCGGTGCGGATATCAAACAACTTTCACTTGCCACCTTATAGTAATTATCCATTTTTTAAAATAATTTTAAAGAGTTAACATAAACACTACTTTAAATATTCTCTGTTTCATGCCACTCGTCTTCTCTCACAAAAGTGCAAATAGTTTTTTAAACAATTTCAGTACCACAATTCTGTGCAATATATTCTATTTTTGGGTTTGTCAAACTGAAAATAAATTTTATTAATTATTACATTTAATTAATTGATATTATTTATTTTTTAAAACCCATTTATTCGACATTTATATCGATTTGTATTGTCTCTGTAAAACTTATAAAAGTATAATCAAATTTAAGTTTTAGTAAATTTCAAAAGTGAAACGATTCAGAATCATATACACAAAGGCGCCGGCAGGATGCTTGCAGGTGTAATAAAAATTCGAAACGGATTGACAGATCGTAAAAAACGCCATCTAAATGGATTACGAGGCCGTCTACTTTACGACTGAATCCTATCATTACTGCAATGTCCTTATATTGTACTGAAGTGAGCTCAGGCGTTTTATGCATTTTCTTTACTGCCCATTTAAACTGTGAAATGATATGCATTCAGGATTCAAACCACTAGGGGGAGAAAAAAAAAAAAAATCGTTTCCTTGTCTTCGTGTTGAAGCGGTTCCTACTCCGCGAAACATTGGCAAGATTCGTGGTAAATCAAAAAGATAAAAGGATGCGCTGTAACAGCTTTTTGCCGCCACGGTGACAAGTTATTTCAGTTCCTTATCTGTTACTGATACTTTTTATCGGATACATCTTGTCACATATACTGACTACAGCTTATATGTTAGCCTAACCAAGAGTAAATTGTATCAATATTAATATCAAAAATACCAGCCATGCAATGTACAACGTGATACATGGTTACGTTTATGGTCATGGTTGCGGTCACAAATGAAACGAAAAATAATGTAAAACTACATCGTGCATGTTGACGTTTCGGGCCACTTTGTAGGTAGGGCCTTCTTAAGGGTTACACTAACAACATATCGTCAAGTATGAGGATCTCATATACATACATTAACTTAAAAATAAAAAAAGTACATAAAAGGTAAGAGTATTATATGAGAAATCAAATGCGCACATCTGACAAAACTAAAAGTTGAATCTTAAAATATACAAATGTGGAAATTATATTAAACAATTAGAGTTGAAATAAAAAATACATAAACGTAATATAATACATAAAATTGTTTAGTGGTAAGACATAATACGTTTTGGACGAATAAATAAAATTTAAAGTGATAGTTAAATATCGTACAAAATTAACTGTGTCCATTATAAAGCAAACGTGAATATGATAAGAAAACACCTGTTGCGAGCATTCTTACACTTTCTCTTATTTGAAATAAATTTATAAAATTTCCATTTATTTTCCAAGATAATTTCATTTAGTTTCCATTAAATGTAATATCGATAATATAAAACGGCACTTCCGTTAAGTCGATTTTGGCGAAAAAACTCTGTACACAGACCATTTTGCGGAACTTTTTAATTTGGACTCAGTGAATCTTTAAACGTATCGTATAGTATTTATATATAAAGGATCGTATTTCCGTTGAAAACTCGAATTCGAAATTTTTCACGATCGCAACATCTTTCTCTTACTATATATTTCATATATAGGTAAGCGAAAGTAAAAAAATACTAAGTAATAAAATAACGTTAATTTTATACGTCATGAAATTTAACGGTTTTACTGATTTTATACGTTAATATTATTAATTACTTTATTAATTATTTAAGTAAAAAATTACTACCAATATTATGAAATTTAAATACTAGAATTGAAAAATCGGGCTATATATATATATATATATATATATATATATATATATATATATATATATATATATATATATTCATACATATTCACTTTACTACAGTAGTTTTGTAATTTCTAACTTTTAAGTTTCTTGAAAAAAGGCGCGAGATAAACAATTTTGTCACTGAAATAACATGCATTACTCTCCTTTTCACCTGGCCCTTAATTTCTTATTGAATTTAGTTTCTTCTAGATATCGCAGACACCAGATAGTTGCGTTTCTCTACGTATTCAAACGAATTATCCGTTATATCTGTATCACCGAAATCAATGCCGTTTCTGCTTTTAACCGTATATTTTGTTTTAATATTTTAAATAATAATAAATAAAGATCTAGTGCTAAGAATATGCATAGTTTAATATATCATTATGTCAAGAGTTATTATCCTACGAATTATTTGAACACCATCAAACATCAGAAAGGTGATTTAAGATTTTTTTAGTAGTGCGACAAGCTAGGTTTTTTTTTTTTTTTTTTTTTTTTATTGTACCCGAATTGTTCTAAAAACTAAACCTTTTTATCATATTAGAAAGCCCTAAAACCAATAATTAGGATCTAACCGTTGGATTTATGGCTTTCTATTGTCATAAAAACGTGTACAAATACAAAGATGGATTATAAAAAATGATTTGGAGTTACGGCCTTTTATCACAGCAGAACTGCCAAAGATATATATATATATATATATATATATATATATATATATATATATATATATATATATATATATATATTATTTTTGATATTCTTTATGTTGACTTTTTTAAATCTCAAAGGATAATCTACTCTGTTTTTTCTCTTGCATAGTAACCCTGTGCAAGAGGAGTTCCTTTAAAAGGTATTCTATGCGGCGTAATATATGTATGAACTGAACTGTTTACATTTTTAGTTATGATTTTGCAGTATATAGACGAAATATTTCCTTTAAATAATATATTTTAAAATTGAAAGAATATTAAATGTCAATCATGTCATCATGATAATTTCCATTATTTTGTATTATGGTTTTATTCAAAACTCGTACAATATCACAACCAATATTTCGGGTTTTTTCCACATTTTCAGGATTTAACTACGATATAATTTACAATGGTTAAAAATATTAGTACAAAATATGGATATTAAAAAATAGTTCTGTTATTATTGTGATAATATTATTATAATATTAATATTGTAATATTATAAGAGTATTATATAATATCATATACTATTATAATGTCAGTGTTGTAAAATTTACATTTTTTTAGTAGTGAGACAAGGTAGGTTTCTTTGTTTTTTATTGCTGTTTAGCTTTCTTTGCTACTCCTATTAAGGCAAACGTGATGGGCAAGGTTGTGCTAGGGTCTATTTTGTTCTAGTAGGGGACTTCCTTTATTTTTTTTATTTGACTTAAGTGTTGTCTTCTTAGATCCACTACTTAGACGAATCGTCTGATCCAGAACTGGAAGAGGAACAGAGTGAGGCTGAGACCTGGAGCCAGGGGATACAATTAGAGCTGACTGCTCTTGGGCAGTTAGCCACAGCCGAACGGATGCCCCAGGCAATTTACAGCCGTGATAAGTTAGTCGGAACGGAAGAAGTGAATGAAACACCTCGTAAAGGGAGCTATCAAAGGCCTTACTGGAGTCTGTCCGGTCGTTATCATCCTCCGCCCCCCTCCCCCGATAGAAACGGCGCCCGATGAAGAGTAAATGGGCGAATATCGAAGGATGCATCTTGTTATTCTTCCTGAGGGCGATCTTTTGTGGAAAAACATTGAAAATTGAAACCTTACAAAGCAGTCGGGATTTGCGAGTAGAATAATTCCGCTTCTCCGGAGTGATGTCGCCAGGGCTATTACGGATAACGCGGAATTCCGGATAAGAGATAGTATGATCAGTAAATAAAAAAAATCTCGGTATCAATGGCATTTATTGAATTAATGTGCACGAAAATTCGATAATTATTACTACTCGCTTACTAGCACCACATATATCGTTTTTTTGGAAGATGAGACCCAAAATACGAACAAGTGGAATTTTACAGGAGAAGGATTTGAAGTTTGCCTATTTAGGTTTATCACTGTCCCTCAACTCACTGATAAATCAGCGGCTTACCTTTTTTGTATTCATAAAAGTTAATCTTCATTTTTTGATCGTCTAATCATGAATTATGAATCAAATTGGGGCAGTTTTTCATAATGATAAAGTTTTATTCTCAATTTTTTAAAATTACAAAAACTGTGTAATCATGTTCCGGTTTTCACATCCTTTACATGATTAATAATTTTTTAAACAATAATTAGGTTTTACATCTTTATATTGTTCGTATAATAATAGTTTGAAAAATAGAAAATAAAAAACCCACATGTTTTTAATAAAAAACAGTACAAGCTCCTTTAGATTTTATGTATAACGTAATTATAAAAATTTTTACTGAACAATAAATAGTAGTTGAAAAAAAAGAACTAACGCAACATACATTATTGAATGAGTCGAAGTACAAAATAACATTTTTAACATACATAATGGTGTTCTCAATTATTCATACAAAAGCAAAATATTTACATTCTCCATCTAAATGGGATAAGAATAATGGTATTAAAACATTTAAAAAAAGATAAATAACTCTTTATAGAGTTATTTTCTAATCGCAGTTTGAAGGAAGTAAACTAATTATGTTTGATAAGTAAACTAGCAATAAAGTAGCTAAACTAACAATAATTTTTTATTGCGGTAAATATTGAAACTACAAATCTGACATTAATTCTCCTGGAAGCTTTCTAAGCATAAAAAAGCAAAAACAAAAATTTTCGTATCCTGGCACTCTTGTTCGAAGCAAACGATATATATATATATATATATATATATATATATATATATATATATATATATATATATATATATATATATATTTATGGTTGGCTCTATAGACCTTGTAGATCTTTGGCCGCGCGGTGTGGTGTTCTTACAAACATTTATTCCTTGCGGGAGCACAGACAGCCTGGAGGGGGTCACCCAACCTCACGTTGCTGCAAACCATGGTTTCCATGGGTCCATTGCTCCATAACCAGTCCCTTTGTGACCAATTCGACAGTGTCCTTCCCACCGACTCACTCGGGTTCAAGGACAGTGACAAATCGGTCTAGATCCACGGATTATGGCTGTTCGGAGTCAGCAGGCGCACGAGGACCTATATTTCTTTCCCCGAGACAGACCGTCCATGGACCAAACCTGCGGGCGGCTATTTTATGTCCTGGAAAACCACAACGCGATTCACAATTAAGGTACACGGGGTAGGGTCATCACTCCTACGCCCGGTCTGTGTGAGTAGCCTCCAGTAGGCTGACAGGGCTCACATACCCGGAGGGGAGGGATGATAAATTTCTTGAATTATTACTTCAATTAAATTAAAGTAGTGCCGGTGCCGGGATTCGAACTCACAACCTTTGGGTTTGTGAGTAGGTGCACTTTTGCAAGCGCGCTAACCCGCTCGGCCACCCCATATAAGTTGGGTTCTACAGTATTCCCGACGACATTGAAAAAGCACGCGGTGTTGGCAATTCTTAAATAGATCTCGTGGTATTAAATATCTTGCAAAAGGAATAATTGAACAAAGGAAAGAATTCTGACTGATTCGAATTCACGAAACTGGCGCAAGAGATAGAATGTGATGGCTGATAGAGAATCCAACCACTGCTGACGTATTGATAACCTAATCCTTTATGGATATACCGACGAAATTATTGGAGGCTAGCATTGTTGGTAGAGGCTGGACCGATGAACTAATGGTAAAGAGACCTAGCGAAAACCTGACAAAGAGCCCAAAACCACAATTTCAGATGTGAAAAAATCCGGTCTCGCCCGCAAATTGACCTGTCGTGCTAGTAATTCGTTCTTCAACCAGCCCAAAAGAACTACACACGCCCATTTCAGCCAGGTCGTTCTTATCCGGACCAAATATTTATTATTAAAGAACATTTGGCAGTGTAATTGCTTTGTAAATTTTTACTGGTAAAAATTCTTGGTTTCTGGACATTTGAGCTGAGTAATTTTTCAACCGAGAAATATCAAGCATTACCCGTCTAAAGCAATTAAACATTGCTCAATTTTTTTTTTAATTTTTTTTTTTAATATATATAAGAAATTAGATACGTTAACTTATTTACGCATTATTCCTTTCATCTATATCCATAAAATCATCGCAGTTTTTGCTACTAGCCATATATTTCTTTTTATTGCATTTTCAGTATAAAAAAATCATGGACTGAGCGAAATAAACAAAAATTTAAAATGAAATAGTGTTTAAGATAAATTTATATAAAACTAATTACGAATATATGATGAAACAGAATTGAATACAGGTAAATACAATTCACCGGAATAAATAGCGTACAGTGATTTTTTCTAACAAGGGGAGTGCACAATGTGTCCGCCGATTTTGATCAATATTTGTTAGGTGATTCTACATTGAATAAAAAAGTAGACACATATCTAAACGTTTCGTCCAAAAAAAAAAAAAAATTACCCTGAAACTTCTTTATTTTATATCTCGAATTTGAAAGATGGCATCGAAATGATTTTTCCAGCAAATAATTTGTTTTTTAGAGTAAATTAAAAGAAAACTATAAACATTAAAATATAATTGATTTTTGATCAAATAAGTTTAAAAAAATGTTTAAATTATTAAGTAAACTTGCCTTATAGATTTTTTCACACCAAAAATGATGGCAGATTTTGATTCAGCACACCGATAAACCTTAATGTTGAAAAAATTATAGGAAACTAAGAAATTTTTTTTTCATTTACGACGGTGCTCAAAAATTTTAAAAGCCACAAAATTACGTTCCGGTTTAAAGCATTGTATCTCGTCTTCGGTGTATCCAATATCGAAGTTCTTAGACTCGTAAGTAAGAGGGAAGTTTCTTCTTTCTATAGATATAAACAACTGTTGCATTATTTTAGAAGTGCAAACAAATATTATTACCAAATTAAAACATAATTGAGATTTTTTGCGAATAACGGGCAAAATTTTTTATCAAAATGTTTAGTCAAATAATTTTTATTTTTATATTCGCCTGAGAATTTGAATATAGTTTTTTTTTTTTGTTTTTTTTTGTACTAAAACCAAATCAGACGCCAGTTTTAAATAAAAAAAAATCTGTTCATATACTTTACACCGTAAAAAAAATACTGTTTTCATTACATATAATTCGATGGATCCTTCAGATCGATCTAAACTTCAATTATTTCGTTTTAAAAAATTGTATCATTCTAAAGTTTACTATTTCTGGATCACGAATGATGTTTGCATATTTCTCATATCACTTTGAACACGGTCTTAAGTATTCAAATTAAACTTAATATACTCTGAAATCCCAAGCGAGGCTTGGTTCTTAATCATGCACATATTATAATATAAAATATTATTTGTGATCAAGAGATAGCATATTTTAATTTTTAAAATTATTGAAGTAATAAAGTATGTTTACACCGTATAATCATACTGTTCAGATTACATTTAATTCAATAGATGTATCAGAAGTCTGCATAATTTAATGTACCATTTCAAAAAATGTGGTCACTCAAATATTGCTTTTTTTTTTTTTTTTTGCTACGATAATAGCGGCGGTTTAAAAGTGTAATATTTATTATTTCTTAATCAAAAATAGTGTTCTTATATAATAATATGTACATGTTTAATAACCAAGCCTTGCTTGGGATGGCATAGTATATTAAATTTAAATTGACTATTTAAGACCGTGTTCAAAATATTATATGCAATATAAAAACATTATTCGTGATCATAAAAATAGTAAATTTTAGAGTGATACAATTTTTTAAAATGAAAGAATTGAATTATATAGCGATCTGAAGGGTCCATTGAATTATATGCAATGATAACAGTATTCTTCTGCGGAGTGAAGTATATTAACAGAATTGTTTTATTCAAAGCTGGGGTCGGATCTGGTTTTAGCACATTAAAAATAAACTTGTATTCAAATTTTCGGGCTAATATAAAAATAAAAATTATTTGACTAAAAATTTTGACCAGGGTTTAAAAGGGTCTAACCCTTCAAATTTGTTTTTAATTAATAAAATCGCTCATAAATTAGAAAACCTACGCACGATTCAATCAAAATTTGGGACATCGGTAAAAGTTTCTTAAACTGCGGTGTTTCTGCGTGTTTCCGAACCTTCGTTATCCGCCATAAACCTAAATTTTATTTTTATTTGGTAATCATATTATTTTCCACTGATATTTTAAGATAATGCAATAGTTGTTTATATGTATGGAATGAAGAAACTTCACTCTTTCCAAGGAGTCCAAGAACTTTGATATCGGATACACTGAACACGATATTGTGGCTTCAAACCGAAACGTAATTTAGTGGCTTTAAGAATTTTGAGTAACCTCTGAACTAAAAAAAAACAGTATAAAACTATTAAAAAAATCACCGAAAAACATTAAAAATTAATAGGGGGTACTCGCCAGGCTAAAAATAGGTTTGCTATCACTGTCAGATGTGGTTCTTCAGTCTCTCAGTCTATACGTACTGATTTCTTGTCTGGTTGTCCTGAATGTATTGCTTACTTGATATCATTAGAAAGCGGTAAGTCTAACGGTCATTCAGAAAATCATTTACACTGTTATTTCCATTTTGTTAATAAGTTTAAGTATGTAGATTTAGTTAAGTATTTCTCTGATAAATTTCCTATTTATACCTTTCATGTCGAAACTGTTAAGAACCTTCGTAATTACATCGGTTATATCACTAAGGAAGATATAAATTTTATTTCTAGTAATGTTTCTGAGAGTTATTTTTCTTTTAATTATAAGTGTTCTAAAATACTTCCTTCTTTAACTTTTTTTGATGTGTCACACCCTTTTATTGTTGAACATAGGAATTGTTATAAGTTTTTAGAGCGTATGTATAATCAATTTAAGAGTGTTCAATTTTGTTGTCAATATTCTTATGTTTGGCCTTGTATATTGTATTCGAATAGGTGGTTTTTAGAATTGTATGATTGGTTTGTAAATTTTTGTAGTACTAGTTATTATTACAAAAAATCTCATATGTATTTGTATGGTAGTTCAAATTGTGGTAAGACTTATGCTGTTAATTATATTACTAAATGTTTATAAAAAATAAAAGTTTCTTTACGTGCTGTATCAAAATCTGCCAACATTCTTGGCGTGAAAAAATCCATAAGGCTAGTTTACTTAATAATTTAAGCACTTTTATAAATTTTTTTGACCAAAAATCAATTTTTATTTTATGTTTATATTTTTCTTTAATATAATCTAAAAAAAAAATATTTTCCTGGAAAAATCACGTCGATATCAATTTTCAAACTCGAGATATAAAATAAAGCATTTTCAGTGTGTTTTATTATTTTTTTCTCCGCTCCTGGGGCCCACACAACGAAACGGTTGGATATGCGTCGATTTTATTCAATTTAGAATCACCCTTAAAATATTTATCAAAATTGGCGACGGGCAAATCGTCCGCTCCCCTTGTAGATAAAGTTTACCCTAGAAATTTCTGTTCCCTTGGTTTGCAAGTCGTCCCGGCTTTCCAGAAAACCAAGTCAGTAAAATCCTTGTACCCTTTGAAAAACGATAGATGGATTTCCTTTGGCCACTTAGCAAAAATAGAAAATGGAATAACATAGGAGAGGTTTTCATTTATTTTGGCTTCTTTTTTTTTTTTTTTTTCATCATCCAATGAATTATTCACTGTTTTTTTCGAATCGGAATGAAATTAAATTCAAATCAGTTTTATTGAATAAATTTACTTATTACTTAAGGCATTACTTTATTCGTTGTAAGCCAAGAGCTTAGCCCAATATTTTTAATTCGATCATGAGTTTTTTGAGCCAATATATATAAATCTCTCCCTGAGAAATAGTTTCAGTTCGGCCTTAATTGCCTGCTCATCCAATTTCTCCTCTTCTTAAAAGAGTTAAATGACGTCTTAAAGCAGCTATTAAACTTTAAAAGGAAATTTCTGTTTTATGGAAAAAATAAAGGTGATTGTGTAATAATAAATGAAATAGCAATTGGTATGGTTATTTCTCAATTTTCAAAAATAATTCCATGTTATCATACGTCACAATCTTATAATGACTTGCTTGTAAATGCATAAAAGTTCTGGATAATATAAATATAATAATTTTTAGTGTTACTGTTTTTCCATAATCATTACGCCTATGAGGCTAGTTTACTTAATAATTTAAGCACTTTTATAAATTTATTTGACCAAAAATCAATTTTTGTTTTATGTTTATATTTTTCCTTTAATATAATCTAGAAAGAAATATTTTCCTGGAAAAAATCATGTCGATATCAATTTTCTAACTCGAGATATAAAATAAAGCATATTTTAAAATTGCAAAAGTAATCTTTTAATTTTTTAATGCTAATATATCAATTATGGCTCAAAGGCCTGGGCTATAGCAATGGCTGATGAGAAAAGCTATCTTAGAGGACAATCAATCGTACGGAAGGCCTTCGGACTCGTAAAAAAAGACGAAGTATGGAGAAGACGCTGTAATCCAGAACTTCATCTGTACGAAATTAAATCTTAATAAAAGGACATGTTCTTATGCTGTACTCTCTGTATACATACATTACAAAAAGACCTTACCAATAATAAACACCTTGCGTCCTGGTGCTGTTAGCTTAAAATTCTAGTTAAACACACCGACTCCTTTTAGTTAAGCTAAGCTATAAACGTTTGGAAGCAAAGTTATTTTTTCAATTTCTTTATTAGTGGATATTAGGTAATTAAACAATTCATTAAGTTATTCTTCAATGTGAAATTGGACCGTTAATCCAATGTGATTACTCTAAAAATATAATAATCTATGAGTCATAAGTTTTCGGTCTAAGGCCTCGAGAAAGGTACTTCCAAACATAAAGAAAATACAGACGATTCCTTAAGAAAATAATTAACCAGTAAATGGATAGTGTAAAGGAATATACTCCCAATTTTAAATTTGACAATCACATCAGCAAATTTCCGACGTTTCGAAATTCTGTCCCATCACCAGGATCATAATTATTATACCATACATATAAAAAAAAAAAGACAGTCAAGTGTTCCATTAAAAATATATCAATAAGCTGTATAATTAAATACTTTGTCATTAAAAAATTATTTTATAAAAGCACCTGCACTGGACTGTTCTATTTCAATTTCGAGAAGCATGGTAAGAGATCCAAGTACAGATCACTGTTGCGTGACAAGTGTACGTGATAAAAACTTTCCCTTTCTATCATATTTTGTCGGGGCAGCTACAAACGGAAAAATAAAAAATAATAATAATTTTTGCAATATATTTATTCAGTTATATTCCACATCCCACATTTATAACTCGATGAAGATTGTAAAATGTGAATCTCAGACAAGCTTTAATTTTTTTCGGTGATTACATCAGTATAATAAGCCTTCGGAAACCGAACTTGTTTGCACTTGCCCCAAAACCGCTCCTACTTCAATAATGAGTCCTTGAGGCAGGGGCAAGTGCGTACTAGTGACTATTAAATTGAATTATTAATCTCATAGAAATCGACCGTGATTGAAAGATGGGCTTGAATATAAAATTTTAACATAATTGTCTAAGGAACCTTTTCAAAAACAGAGAAAAAATATAGCTTAAAAAATAATGGATTTTAATAATTTATAGTCGAATTTTGTTATATCTAGTGTGTGCTTTCCCCACAATACCTTACATAAACGCATAAACGGTATTTTATTTTATTTTATTTTTTTTTAATTTTTAACTACCTGTTTGAGATTGGATGAACTACAAAATTCATATATATATATATATATATATATATATATATATATATATATATATATATATATATATATATATATATACAAATTTTTAAAAAATTATGTTAACAATTTTAGAAGTTTTATTTATTTCTTAGTCGGGGATCGGCTAAGAGCATGCTCAGTTAAATGTATCGCATGTAATGAAGACTAATGAGCTGTTTAAGATTAACACACTGTTTTTAATCCTGTTTACTCCGCCATGTAAAGCGGGATGACACCAGAGATGGATTACGCCTTTTTTAAAGGCTCAGTTAGTTTTCTAACGGCACGCTCACTGCGGTGAAATACCGATTCACTAAAAAGAGCTATAACTCAGTAAAGAATTGATGTTCGGGAAGGCCATCAACAAAGAGCTCTGTTCCCGATTCAATCTAACATATACCTAAGGCTCAGTAAAATAAGCCAATTAGGGATTGATGAATTATTTGCCACTTCTATAATTTTGTTTGTATTGAAAACTAGTTTCGAATGTTATACATTCATCTTCAGTTCTAAAAACGCACAAACATTCAAAAATAAGCAATTCAAAATACAGTTTGGTATTATTATACATATTAAATTAAATGTAATCTAAATAATTTAATACTTATAATTAATACCAAACTGTATTTTGAATTGCTTATTTTTGAATCTTTGTGTTTTTTTTTTTGGAACTGAAGATGAATGTATAACATTTGAAATTAGTTTTCAATAAATGGCAAAACTATAGATTTATGTTATAATAATAATAATTTATCAATCCCTAATTAGATCGCTCCTTCTATACCATCGTGCGGACATCAACTGAAAATAAGCCAAGCTCTTAAAATCAGCAAGCTCTGAAAATAAGCCAAGCTCTTAAAATCAGCCAAGCTCTGAAAATAAGCCAAGCTCTTAAAATCAGTTCTTGAGGGGATCAAACTTCCCTATGTCACACTGACCACTACCTCTATTACTTCACGCCTAACAGACGAGGCGTGACGTGTTATGACCCCATCGGTCTTGTCACGTTCCGTCAAGCTTAGCCCTTACGATGCTAAAACGTGGAACGTGGATGACCCCAGTACCTGCCACAACGGGTAGTGGTACAATTAGCGTATTTACCTGGCCAGTTTTAAAAGTTTTAAGAGAGTTAGAGAAAAAAAAAAAAAAAAAGGATCAGAAAATAATTCAGCATAGGCACACATCAAGACTGTATATTTCCTTCCGTGTATCCATGCCCCTGACCATCTTACCTTGATTACATCTACGATCAGATATATATCTATCAAACATGAAATATTGTTTATTATTTTAAAGTTTATTACGTCACAGTTATTTTTTTTTGTTTTATTATTATTACTATTGTTTAAATAAAGCCTTCCTTCTGTCAATTATGCAAAGAGCCTCTCTGAAAGGATGAAAGGTAATGAATCGGGATCCGAGTGAAGGAGGACTCTGAGGGTAGACCCTTGTCTCGTCCTAGCAGGGACCCAGCAGATTTACAACTGCCCGCCTTCTCAGCAGATAAACCTTCGCAAACCCTGGGGCTCAGCCCCTATCACAATTCGTCTAGCTGGCATCAATATATTTATAACTGCATGCGTATATTACAGTTTATAGCTAGTTTAATTAATATTGACTCGTTAGTTCCCAAATTTGAACCACCGGTGGAACTTAATTTTTTTTTAACTTATTCAAGATATTTAGTATCTAAATAATGTAAATAAATAAGTTTTTAATTTTGCTAAGTTTCCGTTGAGACGCTGCAGTGCCGCTACCTGTAGGATGCATTGGGCATTGGGGTAACATCCAATCACTATTTCATAAAATAGTTTTAATTTTCCTTACACGCTAATATATATATATATATATATATATATATATATATATATATATATATAGATAGATAGATAGATAGATAGATAGATAGATAGATAGATAGATAGATAAGATAGATGATAGATAGATAGATAAAAAGCTTTATTGAAAATAAATTTACATCCAAACAAACAAACAAATTCTCTAACAAGCCTTTGTTGGTATAATACTGTCTGTCAAGAGTTGCCTATATATATATACAATTGTTATACAATAAGAAACAGCTCACATACACCCTTTTGTTAATAATTTCTTAATTAAATACATTACATATCAATTTAATAACAAAGAACATCCAATTTATAATTAATTTATTTTTAATCAATTTATAAATAATTTATCCTTAATACACTTGGTCTTTTATTTATTTTGTGATTTTTATTTATATGTATGAGAAGAATATTATGTGTTGTACTGCCGAATCAATAACATTCTGTAGCCATAAGCTGATATGTGGTACTGGTACAAACTGTTTCAATCCCTACCATTTAATAAGTCTATTAGTTCATGACGACTTAGTAATTTTTTCTTAAAATACTTGGCCCTATATTCTTGTAAAATCGGACAAAGAGCCACGTAGTGGTACAAATACTCAATTGCATTTAAATTACAAATAGTACGCAATCTTTGTTGTTCACTCCTCATAACACTATTGTTAAGATGAACCAATTGTCCTTGAAGCCTAAAAATTACCTTAATAAAATTCATTTTATTCCCATCTAGCATGTAATGCCTGCCATCTAAGTCACTATCATGGGAATTAGATACTTTGGCTTTCTCCATCATATCCGCCTTAAAATTATTTTTAAATTTATCCAAAATAAGTGAAATTATTTCATTGCTTTCATATTCTAATGGAGTATTTATTCTGTAACAAAGTTCGGAGTTTTCTTTATGCCAAAATATTTTCTTTTTAATTATTTCCTTACCTAGAATTTTAGGCAGCCTCGTATCTGGCAAAGAAAGAACTCTTTGTACATATTCTAAATGTAAATATAAACAATGAAAGAATATTGGATTTAAATTAGATTCTAGATATAAAATGTAGTGTGGTGAATTAACAGGAAGGGAGAACAGTTTTTTTATAAAAAATATATTCAGTTTTTCTACTTCTTCAAAACTACGTTATCCACAAACCTGGCAAGCGTAACAAATTATTGATCGAACGGCAGCACAATAAACATCCACTTTTTTTTATAATATATATATATATATATATATATATATATATATATATATATATATATATATATATATATATATATATATATATATATATTGATCACTCCGAAAAAAAAAACTAATTTAGAACTTAATATATTCTTGCGGGTTCTATTTTATTTTGTTGGGGGACATAAACAAACAACAACAAAAAAACATATATTTTATATAAAACAGTCAAATACATGAAAAAGTATTATTACAGCCATGAAAAAACATTCACAAACACGTGAACGAATGAAACTTCACTGAGCGTGATTATGCCCCTAAGCGTATATCTACGTCATTTTTTTTTTAAAGGCCTTAACGCCATTTAGCAGCCATTAAAGGAAACACGTGAAACGTTTTTCCCCCAAATAAGGAAATGTTTGTTTAAAAATGTTATTCTTTATTGCGTACAGTTAGAATTTATTCAGGTGTCTTAGAGTGATAAACCGTTTTTGTTTTCAATAATGGCAATTGTTAAAAATTATATTATATAAATTATAAGAATTATTTTCATAAACTAGATAACCAGTTGCATTTGCAGATGAATTATTTTCATAAAAAAATAAAGAACATCTACATCCGTCATTACTTCGCAACTTTGATTTATCTGCTTGGCAAAATACGGGTGTAGACATCCACTATTTTTTTATGGAGATATTAAGACAATTCTAAGACCTAAAAGTAACATGCAATTTAATTAACATCTATTTATTATTATAAATGGACGTCATTTGCTTCCTCACTCCGGAAGATTGGATGTCTATAAAATTCAATTACGTTAAAGGTTTAAGGTTAAGACTGCTATAGATGTCCTCTATTTTTTATGGAAATATGAAGAGAGTTTTAAGAATTATTTTTATTAAAAATAAAAACTGTATTTTGAGTAACATCATTATTATAAATAAGTAGGACGTGTATGGACGTCATTAGCTTTTACAGTTCTGAAGGCTGGACGGCTGTTGAGGTCATTTGATCAAAAGGTTAAGTACAGGGTCGTCGTTACGGGAGGTATATGTGAGGTCATATCCCCTCTTTCCCTCCAAAAATTTGAATATGCACCTATAAAGTTGGGAAAGTTTTGATTATTAAACAAAATTCAAACATCGAAAATTGTGGTAAAACATTTCACTCAAAGGGTTACTTATAATTTAAAACCAATACAATGCTGTGCTTGAATGGAAAAAAAATAAAAATATTTTTGTCAAGTGTCAACATTCGCAAGAGGTAAGTGGAAAATTCAAATCCTAAGGAGTAGGATTACAATATTTCATAATATTTTTGAGAAAATTAAAATCTTTCGTATAGTTGGGATATCCGGTCAACAGTTTCGGAAAAGTTTAGATTTTTTCCCTCACTCCAAAAATTTTTTGTAGAAACGTCCCTGATTTACAATTATTAATAACATCACAGCGGCTGAAATATATAATTGAGACTTATAAAATAGTTGAGATGGATAAGAAATGTATCACTAAAAATTTTAGTGTTGCAAAACTGAAAAGCTGACATCCGAGGGGTAGACAGGCCAAGATATATATGGGAGGATTTTGCAGGGTTTAGTTTTTTCGAATTAGGTCCTAAATCAGCTCAGTGAGGGAAGTATCCAGGCATGATTGCTGGTGGTATCGGTATCGAACCGATGTACTATGGAGAAAATTAGTTAATTAGACTAGCAAAAGTCGAAAAATAAAAGATAATTAATAGATTAATTCCATTGTCAATATAAACTTAAATGTTTTCCCGAAAGGAAACAGCATTCACTTCGTGTTTCAAAGCATCCCTATCGGTTAGGTAAGCAAATGAAAATCTAAGAGAAGATCTAATTCTTTCTTAATTGATTTAATAGTTATGGCTACACCATTATCTAGTAAGTAAACATAACATATTCTTCAATTAAAATATTTAAATTTTTTAAGATATTGTGATTTTGTGAATGTATAAGTTGCAAGATTAACCTCAATTTGTTTGTAAATATATTTTATTGAATGTATTAAGTTGTTTTGTAACAGTTTTACTTGCAAACGTTTGCAACCTCAGAAATAAGATCAATTTTTTCAGACCATGTCATGGTTTCAAGGATGGAGATGCCATGAGCGTATGAAATCTCTAGTCGGCCGCCATTTCGAAACGAAATGGTGGATAGCAATGTCGAGCTCCGAGGATCATGCTGGGGTGACCAGTGATTTCGGTGCCAAATCTCAAAAAAATCAGCCCAGAAGTCGCGGAGAAAAGTCACGGACGACGGACTTATTATGGTTTTTGGAATCCTAAATATCTTGAAACCTAAAACCACAAATTTTGAGGGAGAAGGGAGTTAAAATTTGTTTTTTCTTTGTCTATAACAAAGATTCGTCATTAAAAATAATAAATCAAAAAGAATGGGAATACTCGTGGACATCCCTGAGCGGGACTACAAATGACAGTAATACCCCGAGGAGGTTTTTCGCGCAATATGAAACATCTTCTCACGTCACGTCACCGGTGTAGAAGAGAGACTTATCAAAAGGTTGTGTCATTATTAAAACTATTTCCTCTGGATTACCTTTTGATGTTGCAGCGTTTCGCTTATATCCCTATGAAACAGCCAAACTAGCAGTAAAGTTTTATGCCTGGTTCTATATGCCAGCAAGATTGCTTCGCCTCTTGATTCATGGAGCAGATATCATTAATGTTTACCGATTGGAATGCTTTCCGAAGAAGCTCTTGAGTTCAGCAACATAGATTTACCGAGATATCGAGAGTACAATAATTCCCAAATCGATAATATCACCAATCTATGACATTCATTACTTTTTTCCTCAAATCCATTTATATCAGTCTATTAAAACACCATCAGCGTTGTATGATGAAGTGAAAAACATTTTGATATTGAAAAAGACAGAAAATGATATTGCTGGAAGTTTAAAAAAATCATTAATATAAATGATTTTTTTTTCAAACTAAAGATAAGTTTTGTATTTTATTTTTCCATACTAAAAAAAAAAATTGTTTTTATGTTTTTAAATAAAATTTTAATACTGACTAAAGGTTTAAATATTAAAAATTCTTCTTTAGTAAAATAAATTTTAATAATTTTGTATTTCATTAATACATTTTTACTAATTTCATCTTGCCCAACAAATCTGGCACCTTCCTTCTGTACACAAAAAAAAGTATTTGTTCGCCGAAATAACATTAGAAATTTTTTAAATTTGACACGATGGATACTTTATGTAGTTGTTGATCAAAGAAGTATTTTTATTCAAAATATGAAGATTTTGAAACACTTTAGGAGTTTTGCTCTCCTAATTCCCTCGGTTTCCCCATTGTGCGACGGGTTCGCTTACCTATGTCATAGCTGTATTTGTTAGGACGTAATACTCTGAGTTAAAATTAAGAAAAAATTTAAATCATCAGGCCAACCATAGAGCATGTATCCATTGTCTAACTGAAGGCGGCCTCAGACGACAACTCCAAATGGTTGGTTGAGTGAGGCACTGGAGTACATGGAGTGATGCCACTCCATCCTTCCATTTTTTACCGACGTCTAGTACACGCTCCTACAGGCCATTTTCAAAACTATTCCAAACTTGTTGCAGTCACTTATAAGAAACATTATCTCTTAATATTATGAAAATTAAATGAACAATCAATAGGGTGGTACTTTGCTACCCACAATACCTTGTTGATTATTTTGGTCAAACCTTTTTTCAATAAAATGAAAAAAAAGTTGGTAATCACGTATTGAATTGGTCTACAAGTATTTCAATTTATAGATTAATATAACTTATATATATATAATATGAGAATTAATGGGATATAAGTAGTGCCTTTTCGATTGGAAGAACATTAAATAAATAGATAAAAATTATTTAAAAGTAACTAAATTTAAACATAATTAAATAAAATTAATCACAAATTTCACTTGCCTCCCTACTTGAAATAAATTTTAAATTTTCCTATTAAGTTTCCGTGGACCTATAACTATGGAACTATCCCAAAACAATATATTGTTTCTTTTTTTTTTACTTGATATCTCAACCATATAAAAGCCATTTTTGAATATAATAATAAAAGTTTGCTAATGATGTTATTTTCATGAGAGAATTAATATATTTGGCATTATTATCTAATTTATTAATTAAAGGAATATAAAGAAACAAAAAATAAAAAAGAAACAGATAAAAACTATAATTTGTTTATTATTGGAAAATTAAACTTAAAATAAACACTAGTCTCTCTAATAGCAGCAAAATAACTAACTAGCCGAATCACCAGGACTGAAAAACATAAGATCATATAAATCCTGGTTAGAGATAGCTCATCTCACATCAACAGTTATAAATAGACTGACCAAATAGACATAATGCATTACTCTAAAACAGTTTAAAATATACTACCGTAAAAGGGACGAGGTAACATTAAATATATTGTTAATGAAATTGTTTATTACCATTTCTTTACCGAGTTGTGAGATAGTGATTGTTTTTTTATCTCATTAATTAATAAATTCGATTAATTAAATTTAGAAAGTAATGCCAAATATGTTAATTCTCTAATGAAAATAACACTATAAGGAAATAATATATCAAAAAAAGGCTAAAATATCATCAAAAATAAAAAAAAAAAAAATTTGTTTTCTGATAGTTTCGGAATCCAAATAAATTATTTGTTTTAAAAATATTCTGACGCATGAAATAGGCAGTGATAATAATAAAATTAAGAAATAATTTATAAAAGGGACTCTAATTTTTTAAGGTATAAGGGGGTTAGGCAGTGACTTCGAAACCGAAATCTCATCGAAAATCGACCAGTGTGCAAATAGCTTAAGAGCCACGGACTAATTATAAAAATTTAATGACTAATTAAATGGTAAAAACATGGAACCGTAAAATAAAAATAAAAGAGTCGTAGTCCTCTGGGACTCCTTTGATAATCCTTTGAGCCGCTGCTACGGAAAGTTGTGTCTCTTTAAAAGAAGAATGTTTCCCTTGAGAACAGTTTCTTTTCTCCGTGCGACTGTTTAACATCGGCAAATTATAGCGTTCCGCCTTTACGTAGGGCTGTTTGAGGGTTATTTAAAGTTAAAAAAATAAAAATTAAACCTCAAAGCTCACTTTAAATACCGTCTTTTATGGTTGAATGAAATTTTCTGTGCACAGCAGGAGTTCGAAGATTTTAACCCTTACTTAATTTAAAAACCTAACGAAAGCCTTTCAGTAGCAAGAATATTTTGAGAGTATCGGATAAAAATAAAAATTTATTATTGCATGCATAACTTTTAATAGGAGCTAAATTTTTATTATATTTTTACTGGAACGAATTTTCTGCCAAAGAGAGGTTTGGTAATCGAAAAGATCAATGTTAACAAAATCGAGAGATATGATTTATCATTGCTCCAAATGTATATATCGTATATATGTATATATATATATATATATATATATATATATATATATATATATATTTATATATATATATATCCAAAATTCAATTATCACACCACTTGATATCAAAGAATTCGATACGCTGAGTAGGGCTTGCAACACAAAGCGCGCGGCGGGATTCCCTCTACCATTTTGAGTTTCTCCAACTTTTATAATTTCCGCGTGGTATAATCTTTGACAAGATGAAGTTACGGCGTTTGTTTAATTTTTAATCGACTGTTCTAGTCAAGATCTATCTATTGCGCGTCTAAAAACATTAGTTCGAAGTGGTTATATTGAGATTGAATGGGATTAAAGGTAAATATTACCTAAATTGAACAAAACGTCAGCAGAATCTTTAAGTTTAAAAATAAAAATCGCATGTTTTTGTAAAGAGCAGTTCAAGAGGAATCCACTGATACCCACGAAAGCTCGTATTATCGAGTAAAGCGGTTCCGGTAAGGCAAAAAGGTCATGGCACCTGATCGTGTCAACAACGGCACGGGTGCATCTGGCGTGAGGAGACCGATCCGTGGACAATCTAATCCCTTCTGCATTAACGCCAAAGTGTATAGATCGCCGATCATGAAGACCGCTCGTTTCCCGCCTTCGTGCTCGGAGAGTTTAATTTATCTTATATCGAAACTCCACCAACAACGCAAGGCAATGCCTGTATTGATTTGACGTTTGCCAGAAACTTCGATGTATCTTAAATGCTGTTTATATCCTAATTCCCATATTCTTTACATATAATTAATAAATGACAATGTTCACTAAAGAAAAAAAACCTATTCACGTTAGATATACGTCCATCCCTGATGCGTACTGTAATGTATTTGAATTGTTAGAGGTTGAGACGATATCAAGATGGATTAAATCGTAAAAAAAATTTACTTTTATGGTAATGTCTTGTTACAACCTAGGTAATGAGTTCCCTTGTGAAATGGGTTTAGCTAAAAACATCTATCGGCTTCAGATTCAACCCGGAAGAACTTTGAAAATTAGTGCTGCTGCTGCTAGCCAACGACCGCCCCTGGCTGTTGGGCCATATGGTGACGCGCTGACCAGTAAAGATTGGCTTCTATGTACTCTGGGCTCCCATGGTTGTGGTCTAGGACCGAACATTCCCTCAGGTGATCTGCATCCATCGTCCCGCAAACACTTAGTGGACACTCGGGAGATTACGGAACATGGATGCGTTGGAGGGGGTAAGTGAGGTAGTCATGCCCAGTTTTCAGACGGAAGGTGGCTATGCTGACTGCATGCAGGAGGCTGGTATTGATGGGACCGTCAGTGACCAAAGTCTCCCGTTTCTTACCAGCAGCCGCTTCGGTGAGCCGCTGTTCGTTCCATCTTGTAACTGGCGAGGGACAACTAGGTTGAGGTAGAGTTGTTCCAAACTTGGCTAGTTTAAAGGCTTCATCATTTCCACGTATATAATGCAACGTACATGACTGGGTATCTATTGGAACATTAATGTCCATCCGCTATTTCCCAGGCTTTCCAGTATTCTTCTGCACTCAACCGTCCTCTGGCAGTCTGTTTGGGAGTTACGCGATAAGGCGAGTATAGCGGCTTGCGAGTCGATCAAAAACACTTCCTTTGAAGGAGAAGCAATCCTTTTCAGTTCGGCTGCAGCGCCATGCTCTGCTTCATGTTCTCCATCATAGCTGCTAAAGGGGACGCCTGCCTACAGCTAACTGCTCTTGAAATAGACGGCAGTCGGACCCAGCCCATGTTTTCCGCCTTCCGGAAATGAAGATCCGTTGGTGTAGACCTGAATCCATTCGTTTTCTGGATATTCCTCAACATCTATTTTTTTTTTTTAAACTAATAAACTAAATTGGATGAAAACAGTTTAAATAAAATAATATTATAAAAATTATAAAATGTTTGTATAAAAAAATATTGATCCTGAATTTTGAAATTTTTTATTCAGATAACTAATTTTTTGAGCAAAATTTAGTTTTCTTTTGAAATTTTAAATAAATTTTTGATAAATGAACGTTGATAAAATGAATCCTAATTAGAGTTAAAATGCAGATGATGGCCTTATTTTTATAATTTCTTTGACAATAGAAAATATAAAACTGAAAGAAAATAATCCAAAATTTAATGTTATACATTTCAAAACATTTGTAAGTAACTAAGGACTCATTAATCTATTTCGCTTTTCTGATGGTTTAAATATATTAATGTAATATACAGTTGCAAGAAATATTTAAATAAACACAAAAAAAAAATAAGATAAAACGGATTACCTAGTTATTATTATGGTTTTAGATAGCCTCTTTTTTTTATTTTTTTTTTTATATATTATTGAACGCACATTTTTATTCTAATTTTTTCAACATAATTACTGTCCTATACAATAAGTAAACTTAGAAAACTTTAATCTATTCACAAAACAAGTGTAAGTTAGAATACTGCAGTATCTTCGTTTTTGCCAAGGAATTTTCCCACTGTAATTAAACATAAATGGATGAAATTGTTTTAATTTTCTTCATTAAGGCGGATAGTCTTTAGTTGGTTCCCATGAGAACGCAACGAACTAATTTTCTTTAAAAGAATCTAATTTATGGTTGTGCAATACATGGATGTATATTATTTATAGTCAGGCCGATATTTATTAATAAATTTACTTATCAGGTAATTTATAATGGGATCAATTTTTATTAATATTATATAATTATTGATTATAATCTGGACGACCCTTTTGTATTGACACTTTCATAATCGTCCTGATTATTGTTAATAAAAATACCCAGTCTTGAACATAATAATAACATATATATATATATATATATATATATAGAGAGAGAGAGAGAGTGAGATCGGGGCCGCTCAGTGGGTAGGGCACTGTGCTACTAATCTCTAGGTCCCGGATTCCAGATCGGCTGTGGTCGAGAAATTATTTATTCTGTTGTCAACCGTGGATCAGCTCTGTGGAATTGGGAGACTCCTGGGGCTCACCCAGCCCCTATAAAGTGGCTACTCTTAATTGGGGAAATACCTCGCGGTGGAGCGTGATCTCTGGCGAATCACCTTCTTGCACAACCGTTGGCTTAGAAACAGTACGGTCCTTACCAAATACTGAACCCAAGACCCTTCATAGGTTGTAGTGATACAGGTTTTTTTTTTTTTTTTATTGTGTGTGTTTATATATATATATATATATATATATATATATATCGGGTGTAGGAATGATGACCCAATCCGTGTATCACCCGGAGTTTTGGTCCATGGAAATATAGGTATATATGGCATATTGGAAATATAGGCCCAAGAAATATAGGTCCTCGTGCGCCTGCCTACCCCGAGCAGATATAATCCGTGGATCTTGACCGGTTTGTCTCTATCCTTGAATCCGAGTGAGTTGGTGGGAAGGACACTGCCGAATTGACCCCAAAGGGATCGGTTATGGAGTTATGGATAGCCTGCCGCTGCACCATGGAAGCCATGATTCGTAGCAACGTGAGGTTGGGTGACCCCCTCCAGGCTGTCTGTGCTCCTCTAAGCAATAAAAATTTCTGTAATAATACCATATCGCGCGGGCAAAGATCTCAATAGTCTATAGTTCCAACAGAAAAAAAAAAAAAATAAATAAATATATATATATATATATATATATATATATATATATATATATATATATATACAAACACACGGACACACACACACACACATTTTGGATGCATTGCTGCTACATAACGAAAATACAGAAAAGTCACGAGTAAATGAAAAGTGAACCCATCCCCTACAAAAATAAAATAAAATTAATCCTTTAATAACTTTTTAAAAATAAAAATACCAGTTTTTGTTAAACAATATGCATTGTTATGAATATTGTTTTATGGGAAGAGTATCTGCATTTAATTCTTACTTTCTTTTAAAAAACAAGACTTGTACAAGTTCTATTATATATATATATATATTCGCTTTTATTTAAATTTTAAATTAAGCCAAAATTTTTCCCTGTCATAAAGAAAAAAATATAATAATTAATAAAAATGTAGTTATTGTAGTGGTTTCCGTAGCGTTGTTGACAATAAAAAATTCAAGATGCACGATCACTAGTATGACTCAGCAATATATTTCTACATTATCATTTCTTCACACGTACTAGCAAAAAAATTACAGCTGAGGTTAAAAGTTCAAATAATAAAAACTATACATTTTTTTTTTTTTTTTTAAGCTAGAGCAAAGTAATCAGCGTACGTGTTTGAAGACTCCATTTTATTCCCCATTGTCTTCCGAATTCTAAATTAAAACAACCCTCCCCTAAAGTACATTTTTTACTTTTCAGACGCTTATGCTTTCTTCAAAATTACAAAGTCTGATAGAGAATTTCAAGACCGTTAAATTATTAAAATTTTCATGTAAAATATGTGAAGGAGGAAGTAATTTGTATGTTTGCTCATTTTCAGATTTTCTATTTTTTGTATTGTAAATAAAGTTTCATTTAAATTTCATTAACATAAACATTATATGTTGAACAATGCAATTGGTGGTTGAAATCAAACACACACTAAGGTAATATACTGATTTAATCTGTATCGACGTTTTGGCCTAAGTTGTAGGCCGTCATCAGGGCCATTTTTTTCATTACTTATACTTATATGCGATAGTGCTATTTTCTCATTTTTACGATGTAACCAACAACAAAAATTGTATTTATTTATTATTCTGACCTTGCTTGCTTCCATCAACACTGGCGTCGACAGCATTATGTATAAATATATCTAAAATATATGATGAAAAAGAAACCAGGCTTCCCCGAGGTCCCAGGGGAATTTTCTATTTTCTAAAAATATATAATGATACCTGTTAAACTCTTTCAACAGAATTCATGGGTTTAAAAAAAAAAAAAAAGAATACATTGTTTGAAAAAATTTTCTGATAAAAAATAATTACATAAAAATAACTTGTCATCTGATTAACAAGTAGTTATTTAAGCAACTACGCATCAAGAACTTATTCAATTAGTTCTTTATTATAATTATAAAGAAATAATTTTAGTTCGCATATAACCATAACGATATTTATGAAGTCAGAAAATCATATGAAAAGTGTTTTGCTGCCTTGGAAGTCCAAGATGTTTTTTGGCTTTCTGGCACTTCAGCTGAGATTAAACTGGCCCCCGAACAGTGCCTATTACCTATAATAGCAGTACACAATAGCACAATAGCAGTATCCTATCCTGTGAAAGTCACTTGGAAAAGGAGCGCATTGCGGGAAACTTTTCAGTCTTGAATGTCAATTCTATCGTTCCAGGAAACTATGGTTTAAATGTCTTAAATAGCCTCCAGAAAACTTCTGAGAAGTTCTATCATGGTCTGTGAAGTGGTATAGGAGATAGTAATAAATTCGCTATTCGCTATAGTAATAAATATTAATTACTAGTAGTTCTGTGAACGTTAGACCCCGCCAACCAATATCAGCATTTTTGTTTTATTTTGGATCCATCTATTCCAATCACAACTCAATTCTGCTGAATACTAATGTGATTATGCATAAACCTCTGTCGCCTCAGTTCACATTGTCCTCGAGTAATATCGACATCAGTAATACATTTGAAATTCTCAAAGTCAAAAAATCTCCAGGATTCTACATGATTCAAACCAGAGGTAACAAAGACAATTCACAAATAATCACAGAAATTGACCAAATTTTAGTCGTATTTTCTCTAAAAATAATTGTATTTTGCAGTCAAATATTTATGTTTATAGAAGTTTTACAAATATCATTACATATTTTTAGAAAATGTTATTATAAATTGTTTTTATGTAACAGCCTTAGTAATAGCTTGGTTTCTGTTTTATCATATATTTTAGATATGTTTATGTTCTACGTAATGTTGTCGACGACCATGTTGATGGAAGCATGCAAGGTCAGAAAAATAAATCAATACAATTTTTGTTGTTGTATATATCGTAAGAATTTAAAATAGCACCATCGCTTACAAGCATATGTAATGAAAAAAATTACGTCCACATATTTTTATAATTACTAACGTTCTTGTACGTTTTCTTTATTAGCCCTGATGACGGCCTACAACTTAGTCCAAAAATTCGATACAGATTAAATCAATATATTTATTACCTTAGTGTGTGTTTCATTTCAACCACCAACCGTATTGTTCGACATATAATGTTTTTGTAAATTAAATCTTAACGAAACTTCATTTTGAATCCGTTTCAAAATCCCTAAAACACGATTTGGTGAGTTTCATGGCTGTCTGATATAAATATATATATATATATATATATATATATATATATATATATATATATATATATATATATTTATTTATTTATGCCACTACATTTGAGCGCTTCCAGCGGCTCTCTTTGGATCAAATGAGGTGATATTCGGTATGTATGGTTATTTTCCAGGCAGAACAATACTATAGAAGCGGGTATGAAACAAACAAAGCCGACTAGAAATAATAGTACATCCCATTTCAACAGCCTTACCAAGTAGATATTGCAAATCACTCGTAAAACGTGATTGTAAATTGCATATATATATAAATATATATATATATATATATATATATATATATATATATATATATATATATATATATATACTCTTTTTTTTTTTAAGTTTTATTGAGAAATAATACAATCTGCCACACTGATGGGTAATAGGTATTAGTGATGTAAGAATCCATTTATGCCATATATACAAGTGAAAGATAAAAAAAATATATATATATATATATATATATATATATATATATATATATATATATATATATATATATATAATATAAATCAAAATAATAATAAAAAAATAAAGTAAAATAATAATATAAATAAATAAAATGACTTAAAAAGAACTAACAATAATTTAAAAAAAATATGTACATCAAATGGAAATAAATAGATAGAAAATTAAATAATAACAAAATAAGGAAACAACCAAGATAAAGAAAATTTAAGTAAATATAAATTAAAATAATCTTGAACTCATTCATATTTATGTACAATATTTACAATCTGCCCAGGGAACTCCGAACAAAGCATGGCTCCCACATGTGGATGGAAAAGCAGGGCTCCAGGAGATCCCAGCCCTTCTCATCCAGCCGCGTCACTAGCATTGAAAACTAAGTGGAGACTGAGTGAAGGCAATAGAGAGCCACAGTCTCTCAGGACGTAAGTGGAGAAGCTGGCCATTGCCAGGACTCTCAATATAATATTTACAAAGGTCTCGGGGTCACTGCCGTTTCAACATTCGAGGGTTATAGGGATGCTTGGTGCTAGATAGGGATTGTGCTACGGTTTGGATGATAAGCAAGTCTCTGATGAAATAAGGAGATTTTTTTTTTGGAATAAGGTCAAGAATATAAGGGATATCAAGGTCTTAGTGTAAGGTCTTGTTTGTAACATAATATGGGGCGTTGAATATTGCTGTTAGGAGTTTAGACTAAAAGGATTGGATACGTTTGATGTTCGAAAATTTAGCTGTTCCCCACAGTTCAAGTCCGTAGGTCCAAATGGTCTTATAGATTAACAGTTTGTTGTAAATTGAAAGATGAGATGTTCCGTTCAGTATTCTGTATAACTGGCCAAATCGTCGATGAAGCTCTTGTCTTTTAAGTCTAGTATGTGGGTTCCATGTTAGTCTTTTGTCTAGTAGGAAGCCAAGATATCGGACTGTTTCGGAAGTGGGAAGTGGTATGGAGTTAAAATGGACTGCAGGATCTACGGCGAAGGATGAAAGTGATGTGCTTACACTTTGATTCATTGAATTTGATGCACCACTGCTCGATCAGGGAGAGATGTCTTTGTAGGTTTGAGGATGCCATTTCGGGATCTGAGTGGGATGATAGGATAGCGGTCTCATCGGCAAATGTGGCCAGGAATGTCTGCGGTAAAGAGTATGTAGAGAACATGACATATATATATATATATATATATATATATATATATATATTGGCTTTTTATATGTATTTAGCTTAATCCTCCATTAACGACAACTATAATATTTTTCTCTTCTTTTTTTTTCCAAGTTTTCGCTCTCATAATTTTGCCTGATACTTTTTTTCTAAACAGTAATACAAAAAAAAAAAAAAAAAAGAATAATTGATTAAATTTTCGTACATTTGCAGTTGTTATATCTAAATTAAAAACAAATTGTCTTACAGTTTTCATTTCCTTCGATTTAGGTTTATATAGTTTGTTAATTTTCTAACCAGTAATACAACTCCCTTTTCTTAATTAGTATAAATCATTCAAATTTCGGTTAAAACAGGAAGTTTCTTGCCGAAGTAAGTTTGTTAGCGGGAAATGGTGTCACATTATTTCGTTACTGAAAAACTACTACTCAAACCTACCGTTTAATTTCAGAAGTCTGCAATAACTTTACTCCCTTTCAATAGAAGGTTAAAAAATTCAATTTTTTTTTTTTTTTTAATTTTACTAATGATGGTTTTTATATTACTTGTTAAGTATCCATAGCTCAAGGAGTAAATAAATTCAATGTTTTTTTCAATTTTAATTCCAAAAAATGTTTAGTAAATAAATCGGTACGTGTTATTAAATCTTTCCATTCCCTGTGGAATAAATATACATTATTAATTCGGTTAGGCTTAGATCTGTTTAAAGTTGTTTTTTTTTTATATATTTCATAAGAACAGAGTTGTCTTAAAATTCTTGCTATTTTAAGGAATTATCATACAAATATTTTTATACCGCAAACTTCTTTTTGCACGGACTGAGCAGGTTTGATTTAAAACAAGAGCCTTGAAAGTCTCCTTCAGACCTTTGACCAACGTATTGCTTACTCACGATTTGGCTAGGCAATAGAGCGTTTTAGCCTATACTTCCAGAAAAAAATTTAGGTCAGCAGTTATTTTAAAGCTTAAAAAATGTAGAAACTATTTTTACGACTTAGTATTTGACTATTAGCCGTGCAGAATTACGAAACCTTTACGCAATATAAGTGATTATGAAGGTAATATACGAATCAACATTAGATTGATTTTTTTTTTTTTAATTTTAGCTATCACAACAGCAAAACCCTTTTTTTGCACATAATATCAAAAATGGGGAAATTTTTATAGGGATCCCCTGTTTGTTAGCAAATTGAAAAAAATAATCTCTGCCAGAATTTGTCATCATACCCTCCTAATATGAGCCTAAAATGAAGCACGAAAAGTTTAGGTCGATTATAGGTTCAACTCGATTATCTCAATTAATAATGCTATAAGAGCTCTGAGTGTGGCAGCATGTTAAAAATAATTTAATCTGTTGCATCGTATTTACCATTGTGTTTTTTGATACAAGGCTTTATTCTGGATAAGAGTTCGAGTTTCGTGCGCAAAAGCCGCATCCGATCAAAAAATGTCCCGATTTCAATTAGCCTTATAATTTTATTCTCTATCATAATCCGTCATTAAATATAGCCCTCCCATGCGGAATTCCAGAGTAAGGTGCGCTGGAGAAAAACTGGAAGGAGCTACAAAATCGCTTGTTTTATTTATTATGAAATTATCAAAACTCTGGAAAATATGATGGGTGGTCCTTGTTTGCTGTGATACCTGTATATAGTATGTTTGTGTTTGTATACACATCATAAATATTTATAAATAACACAAAAATATTCCGTAGAAATAATTTTTTTTTTTATTTTGCCCAAAGTATGAGCTTCTTTATCGTCCCGAGTATTTTAAATTTATTTTTAATATTAAATACAATAATAATCGTGGCATATTGCGACTAGAACAGAAGCTCGTTTAGCTTGGAACTTACAGTATTTATACAACTATATATGAATATACATTTATATGCACACTTGATAAAATAAAAATATCTGATGTGGACAACACATGACTTCCTTGTACGCCTATTAAACTATAAATCGGTGGCTCAAAAAGTGATCCTGAATTTGGTTACTAGTTTCCGAAGTTTGCAGTATCTCAAAAACGACACTCGGCGTCGCGACACCCATTTATGCACATACACACACACACACAAATGGGGAGAAAAACCAGTATTTTACACTCAATTTTAACACTTAAAAGAAGTAATAAAAATGTCTAATTAGATTGGAAAACAAATTGCGTTTGTAACCTTTATTACCGAAACATATGATTTATGTATTTAATTTAAATATAATTTTGGATGTAATTTTATTATGACCTTCAAGTAAAATACCCTTTTCGGCTCATCAATTTTTACCAAAATATATTAAATACATTCATATCTATATAAAAGTCCTATTTACCAAATTTGAGATGTTTTACATGATATTTTAATATAATTTTTGATGATAGTCGAATATGACCTTCAAGTAAAGTACCGCTTCCGGTTTTTCAATTTAAACCAAAATCTAGTATGTTATTTAAATCTATATATAAGTTACAAATACTAAATTTGAGAAGTTTTGCATAGTATTTTAATCTAATTTTTGATGGAAATCAATTATGACCTTCAAGTAAAGTACCACTTCCGGTAATCAAGCAGTAACCAAAAGAAGAGGTTCACAACTAGATTTTACAGCAATTCTAAATACGAAATTTCAACTTTGTACGGCTAACGGTTTTTAGTTATGCGAAATACGAACGAACTTACGTACGTACGTACAGACGCCACGACGAAACTAGTCAAAATGGATTCAGGGATGGTCAAAATTGATATTTCCGTTGAAATCTGAAAACCGAAAATTTTTGCGAATACAATACTTCCTTTATCTTCGTACAAGGAAGTAAAAAACATCTTCAGTTAGATATCAAAATTTCAAAATCGGTTGTTATTAAATAAATCCGTAAAATGTTTGAAATCTCTTCTCTCCCCCCTCCAAGCGCCTGCAAGTCCTAACTTAGCAAAAGCCTTATTGTGAAAAATTTGATTATTCCACAGCGGCTTCAAGTTCTTATCGAGGACCTGTTCCAAACTTGGGATGGTAATAGCTCTCCTCAACTTCCTAGACTTCCAGATTTTTTCTAGGACTATAGATTCTTGACAAAAAGATAGGGGAGAAGTAGTGCTCATCTTTGGCTAGATGTGTGCCTTATCACTCAAAATGAAACTTCTTATTTTGCGGAAGTAGAGATTATTTTCAACACAATGCCAAATATCTAAAACTTGATCGTTAAATTTTGTAATATTGGTGAGTAGGAGAGAAAATGAGTGTTAATATTCTATTCTGTGATGGTGTCGCCTGAGCTTTGTCAAGGCACGAACGTAATTTGGTAGTTGGAGTGCGAATTATAGTTCGTTCTAAAAACACCTATTTGTTGTTTATAAGAGCAAAAAAAATTTTTTTAAAATATTGTAATGCTGACATTGCATGTGTTCTTTGCATAGTTAAAATAATTGTATTTAATTGTTTGGCGTTTCTTAGGTGTCCTGAGTGTTGGCGTGTGGTCGGTGGTCATGCTTAATGCAGTGTTGTGCTTTTCAAGTTGTTCTAATATTACTGAACAAATTAACCTTTTCTCAGCTGTGCTAATAGGGTAGTAACTTTTACCTTAAGCTGTAATTGAAGCAATTTTTGACTAAAATACTGCCTTTATTTAGTTTAGTTGTTTTTATAATGTAGATGTGCTCTCTCTGGTTTGCATTTATGTGACTTTACGTTTTTTTAGTCCTTATGATGCCCGATTTAGCTAGGGGTTTACTGCTATTTCAGAGACTTGAGGGTTTCTTTTGAAATCTTCCAATGATATTCTAATGTTTTTTTTTAATGTGATGATTTGTTTTATTATAATAACATATTTCCTGCAGATTGTTATATTTACTAATAGAACCATTTAAAAAAAAAATTATTTTGAGCATATTACATAGGTGAAGAACGTGCGGCCTTAATATGCTACAGATTAATTAATACCAAATTTACGAAGTCGTGGCACGTTCCCCACCTATGACATATTAAGTAAATATTTCATAATTATAATAAAAATATCGATATTTTCAGAATAATTTATTTAGATTTTTTTTAGAAAATATTTATCATGACTCTAATTTAAAATACAGTGGTGCCATTTTCTTCGTAATTAGCGAAGTGTCATTTTGGCATATTTGATTTTTGATTCATTTTGTGAGAAAGACTTGGCCTTGTCGGCCCATACTCGGAATTGATGCGACTTAGTTATGGTTCGATGCCGATAGGGGCAATAAAGGGCATTCTCTCCATTAAGCCTAGGGCAACCCTGTTCTTGAAGGGCTTCCACATTTCGGTCTACTGGGGCGCTTATCAACCCGGTTTCCTTTCTCTATACCTTTCCTTCTTTCATATCTATTCCGCCAGTCTAATACTTTTACCGTGGATGAAAATGAGTCTCATTTTCATATTTATATAATATGAACAATTATATTGCCATTTAAAAAGATTATTTCAATTGGCTCCTTTATGCCTAAAACTACTCTTGCCTGAAAGTCTCTAGAAATTAGGAACTATTGGGTTGATGAAAAAATAAAAAAAACTCAGGTTTTTTATATTTATTGAAAATATGCCTTATCATTACTTTAACATTATATATTTAGTCAAAATGATTTCCATCAGAATCTATACACTATTGTCAACATATAACAAGCTTATTTGTCCCAGCAGAAAAGAAATTTGGATCCCTGTAAAAAATGAGCTCCCGAAAAGCATTTTCAATATCACCCTGATTTTGAAAGTTCTTCTCTCGTAAAAAGTTGTCCAGATGCTTGACAAAGTGAAAGTCAGTAGGGGAGAGGACAGGCGGATAGGGTGGGTGTTGAAGGATTTCCTAGCCCAACTCTTGCAGTCGTCGCAGCGTTGGTTGCGCAACGTGTGGCCGAACATTATCGTGGGGAAGGATTGGGCCCCTTCCGATTAATCAGTGCTGGGCAAAGACGTTGGACCTTCCGACGCATGACATCAATTTCTTTATGGAAACTTTCGGCAGTAATAGTCCAGCCACGATTGAAAAAGCTGTAGTGGATAATACCGGCAATAATGCACCATAACTTTTTTCGGGTGCAAGCCAGTCTTTGGAAAATACCTTGGTGGTTCACCCTTGTCTAGCCATTGACTACAGCGCCTTCTGCTATCGTATAAAATCCATTTTTCATCACAGGTCACTATGCGATCGAGAAAGGATCATTTTTATTCGGTGTTAAATGCATGGAACAGATTCCAAAGTGACGATTTTTTCGGCGTTCCTATAATTCGTGTGGCACCCACTTGGCGAGCTTTTTTGCTTAACAATGACCTCCAGGTGACGTTCGATGGTGAATTGGTTCACGCCGAGTTCTTACGCCATTTCTCTTGTAGTTCGCTACATATCAAGCTGTTTGCGCAGCTCTGCGCCCTTGTTTAAATCCGAAAAAATTAATTTTGATGAGAATCCCTATTTGACAGTTTCTTTTAAAAGGCTTGTTTGAATTTTGGGTGAAATAGATGATATAGAATAAGTTATAATGCGATACATATGGAATTAACATTATGGATTTGTTTTGTGCTCACAATTGGTTTTAAAACGTAGCTTAGGCGGAAACCTTCATTATTTTTTGCATTAACCTGATAGAAAATTTCAGACAAGAGGAACCAATGGTGTTCCTAGAATTGATTTTATTATATTAATTATGCACAATCAGTTGGGAATATCTTCCATTAAGCAATAAACTATACAAACAATTATTTTTCAACTGTAAGTATAGCAAAAGCCCATTTATAAAAAATATTAGGAACTACACAAAAAATAGTACAAAACATTATATACATAAAAGAACTAAACATTGATTTTTTTTAAAGATACTATGGTGTTGTTTTTTTCTTCTTTTTTTTTAGAAAAGAGAAAGTTTTTTTTTATGTTTTTTTTTCTTTCATTTTTTTTGTTTTTTATTAAGAATGCTTATTGCCATATGTACAAATTGGTGCAATAATGTATTTTAATTTAGAGTCTGGTTTATTGTGGTACAGCAGACCACTGTTATGCTCATTATAATGAACTATGAAATAAAACATCATCCAAAAAAAAAAAATGGTACATAATAAAATTGAAATGTGAAGGACTTAAGTGATAATAAAATAAATAAATAGAAATGATGAAAGGCATTATTAAATATTAAACCAATGTATAAAGAAATTTTCACTGTGGAAAATATCATATTCCTGCTATTCCAGGCACATAAAAACAAACCTGCGTTTGTTCAAACTCTATATCTGGAATTGAATTTTTCTTATTTTGGCCAGGTTTTAAGAACATTGGTCCCATTGTGCTACGACCAGAAACAAACGTCTAGACCATCCTTCCGGCTTAGTCAACGCAGTACCTTGATAATTAAGATTAATTTATCTAATTTACAGGACCATCCATCCACTTTACCGACGAGAAAATACCGCTCTATAAGTTACGATTCAATCTGCTGGGATAACCTAATCCTTTAATGAAGTTTATGTCTTCTTGCGGTCTTCCCAGGCGACAAGAAATCCTGGCTTCCTTCCTAGGCAGTGACCAATTTGCGGCGTAATTAGAACCGCTAGAAGCCTTAGGATGGGAAGAATTGATTCCACGTGGACGTCCTTTAAGCGTAATTTTATGGGGGTTTTTACGGCTTCATTTCAGCCCTTGTGACGTTCGCGTTTTATATGATCGATAAGGTTTTTAGTTTTCCGAGTTACATATGGCCGGAATTGCGTTTTGAAAAAGGGTGTACAATACTATCATGAATGAAGATTCTTTCATATCAAATATCATCATTGCCGAAGAAAGTAAGACATCAATAGAAAGTTATATAATTAGTTCAACCATTAACTAGTGAGCCATAATACACACTTCCCACTAATGAGATCTTCGATTTTAATATTATATATAAATTAAAACGCTGCGCAGTGGGCAAAATGACGGGGTCTTGCTCGACAAAATTATAAAAAATATATTTTAAAAATCTAGAACCATTGATTTTTGAGATATGGTATTAATATTTTAAATATTGACTAAGTCCATTAATTTTTTTTACAGCTTTAATTAAATTATTTTACCAGCCTGGAAGTTTTTAAGGAAGCTTTGAATTGACACAGTTTGCTTTATTACGATAATTTAGAAATAAATGTACAAGTTGTTAAAAAAAAAAAAAATTAAAAATCTCTCGTTTTTTTTAACAGTAGGGGAGACCGAGGCTAGTTGGTATACATTTTGGTATTCGATTTTTTTGGGGGGAGGGGGAATACTTGGAGAGATTCTGGTGAATGCGGCGGATAGATTAACTGTTAGACTACGAAATCAAGTAGGATCCATTAATTAAATCCGTCTTTAGGTAATCCCAAAATCACTTAAAAGGTAATCCTAAACGATCACAACTATGTCAACTAACACCGGGTGCAGTTAAAATTGAAAAACACTATAAAATAGCTTATGTTTTTTTTTTTTTTTATCAGCTGTTGAATATAACTTTTCTATGCTATGCTAATCTTACTTCCTTTTCTCTTTAGTTCATACTTAAATTTTATTTTAGATTAATCCTATAATTATTTTTATATACATTTCGTTTGTACATTTTTGGTTGTGACGTAAGTGTATTATTTAATTTTTTTTTTTATTGATCACCCTCTTTGAATATAACATTTCTCATTTTTTTTAATGTTATCTCCTATTTCCTTCAGTATGTGTTGGGATGTCTTGGAGTGAGGTGTTCTCTAGTTGATGGGTATTTTTTTGGATTGTTGATGTGCGATGCGCTGGTAGGATATATATGATAAATATGTTGGTCTGCGTTTATATCATCTTGTCTTTTTTTTTATTCTGGTGATACCCGCAATGGCGAAACATGGACTGGTTGGTTATTTGCTAGTGTATGACATAGTCAAGGCTTTGGAATCTTCCAATTTAATCATACGACCTTTTTATATCTATTTTGTAAGCAGCGGTAAGCATCCTAAGTTCCTTTTTCAAAGAAAACTTTCATTTGTTAGTTATTTTGTTTATTATTCTTTGTTAGTGTTTATTTGATAAGCAGTAGTTAGCAGTTGACTACCTGTTAGAATAATCGTAGGGAACTAAAAATAATATATCCCATATTTTCTCATGGATTTTATTTTTATCGCACCCGGCCTAAAGAATCTCTGGACCAAAACATATTACTGAACCAGAATAGTTGAATAAAATTAAACATATAAGTTCATCCATCTCATCAGTCCTTTTATTATTATTATTATTTTTTTTTATTTTATTTTTTTACTAAATTCTATTGAAATCGGACTGCAAACTAGATAGAATAAAATTTAATTCAAAATTTTTTTTTCTTTTGACTCAGCAATATTGAAATAAAATATATTTATGAATATTTTAAATTTTAAAAAAAATTATATTAAGAGTCCATTTTGAGCAGATACTGATTTAGGGTACTGTGTGAAGGAGGGGGAGGTTGACCCCTACCCTTGTAGGTCACTTCCGCACCAATGGCCGAAATAAAAAAAATTAAGGCGTTTCCTTTATTTTCTTAAATTAATGTCCTGGGCTTTCTGGGTTATATATTTTTCGTTTAATATAAAGATTTTTTTAATAAGCTGTCTAATAATACTCCTGTTTAATTTTCTTAAATAATCATTAATAAAATCGCTTCAAATTATTGCATTGTAGTTATTTATTTAAATAGTTATGTTTCCATATATATATATATATATATATATATATATATATATATATATATATATATATATGTATAGATATGTATAGATGAGGTCCGTGAGTGCACTAATCTGTTGGGGATTGATGGAAATAGTATGGTAGCATTACTAACTGTGAGGAAAGTAAAGCAATCCCTAAGAGAAAAATCTTTCGAGGAGTGGAGCAAATGCAGGTGGCAAGGTATAGGTGTGCACCATTTTAAAACGAACTCAAGTTCTAACAGATTCATGTATGACCGGAAGATTCTCACTGGGTGGACTAACGCAATAGAACTTAATGTAAACTATGCTCCTCTCCGTGGAGCTCTGGGAGCCGTTGGAGCTGTTTGATCCCTCTGTCGCAAATGTGGTCGAGAGTCAGAAACTCCAGCTCATATATTGGGTAAATGTCCAAAATACATGCTCCTTGTCACCCGCCGGCACAATAACATTAAAAAGCAAGTAGCCGAGCTGATTGAAAAGAAAAATTCTAAATGTTTCCAGGAAGTGTTTTGCTTAGATAGCAAAGGTTCGACAGGGTTTAAGGATATTTTTGCTTTTAGTGCAACAGAAAAACAAGCACTAATAGTAAATCCCACAATAAGGCCCAAAACGAACGTTCAGAACCATGGCATTAAAATACAAGCAGAAAAAGAGAACATTTATATAAAGTATATTACATACCTACAAGAGAAGTATAGAGAGGAATTCGGCGAAAGACAATTTTCAGTGAAAGGGTTTTGGTTGGGAAGTAGGGGTACCATCCCTCATGCAACTGGTATTATTTATAGAGGTTCTGAAGTTTTGAAAAAAATCAGTTCCTGAGCATGTCGAAAACCATTATTATGGACTCACTAAGATGGGAATCATACGCCATCATTTGTATTAGTCCTAGGCTTTGTTTTGTCAATGTGTGGCCCATTTATTTTTATTTTTTTTTATTTATTTATTTATTTTTTCTGTCAATATCATTATGTACTCTGCTTTTCCCATCGATCGATCTCTCTCATCATTGATTTTTACTTAGTCGAACCGATTGATCCAGTGTGCCGTGCAATTTAGCGACTCAACACAGTTCGGCAGCAACTCGCAATTTTTTTTTTTCTTCTAGGCTCTAGTGTAATGATTCCAAAGAAAGCACTTTATATTTTTCCTCTATATTCATATATACCCGAGATATGGGCGTATGAAGAAGCCTTTAATCGGCCGACATTTTGAATCGAAATGGTGGGTGCTGATATCGAGTTCCGAGGATCCTCCAAACCTTGAAACTTAAAACGTCAAATATTGAGGGGGTTAATAATTTTTTTTGTTGATCGATTGCAACGGCTCATTATTGAAAATGATAAACCCAGAAGAACTTAACTCAAAAAAAAAAAAAAAAGAGATGAAAAAATAAATATATTAAATAATCATTGGATGATTCCTAAAACAAATCTTAAGTCTCTCAAATACTTGTAAATAACTAACCTGTCAGCTTTTCGCTAGTTCAGGGTTCATCAGGACAGAAAAAGACAGGGTCAAATAAATACAGATCAAAGACGGTACAGTCCATAAGAGATCCATCAACTGCCCAGCACTCCAATACTTACTCATATGTGCCGTATCATCATAGTATGATGATGAGTCTTGGAGTGATTTTCTGTCTCTAGTTAATGTTGAACCTTTTGGCTGCTGATGTGAAGTGTTCTGTCTTAGTCTCTTTATTGCAGGTATTAGTGAAACAACTCAGAACAGAACTACCTACAATGTTAGCACTCACTACCTTCACTTTAGAGGAAGGGTATCAAACTCCCGGGCCACAATGTTCTTAAATAAAGTGAAAAAAAAAAAAAAGACAATTGTAAAGCAATGTTATCGATTTTTATCTTAAATTCACTTAATTACATAATATGTTTTAATATTCTGTTAATATTCCGGAATCCTCACTTTAAAATATCATTTTAAGACGATTTGTAAATGAGATGCTGCCCGCGGGTTTAATTGAGTTTGACACGCCTATTTTGCGAAGATTTAACTAAATAACCAGGTTTACTGTTTTCAAATATTAATCGAATTACTCTGTATTTAAAAATTGTAATGCATACTAGTTTATGATGATCATTTACTTAGCATTAATGTCACAACATAAGTTCTTAGCATAGTGAGCCAGTCAAGTCCCTTTGTCGGCTTTCTAAGTTCTGTTAACACAATATGCAGGCATTACTGAAATCAATTAAACAGTCGACTTTTATTTTTTTATTTTTAAATTTGTGCGCTGTTTTCTGCAGGATCAGTTTTTATGTTTGCCCAATTTAGTAATTGGGCTTGAAGGAAGAGAAGATCCTGCGGGATTTTTCGTTTGTGTTATTAATATGTGATAAATATAATATAAAAAAAAAGGTTCGAAACGATTGATAACAATATTATCAGGGTTTGGAAAGATATATATATGTGTTTGTTTATATATATATATATATATATATATATATATATATATACACACACACATATAAATTGTAAATATTAATTGATCTTTATTTTATATCTTATGGCCAGATACTGTTTCTGTTTTATTTGTTCGGTTGAGTTATTCTTAAGGGACCTAGTCTCAGAATGAAATTCTTCTTTTATTCTATTCTATTCTATTCTCTCTCTCTCTCTCTCTCTCTCTCTATATATATATATATATATATATATATATATATATATATATTAATATATTAATAACTTTATAAACACTCCAGTCTTGACAAGACATAAATTAGGTAAAGTGGGATATACGCGTAAATGTCGCGTTAAATCCATATCCTATATTTGTAAGAACTGCCCTTTTGGGAGTATGAAGTCAAATCGCTGATGTATCACAAATCAGCTACGAGAGTTCGCTAAAGTGCAGTATAGCGAGTTTTAAAAGATATCAATTTCAACCTGTTGATTAAGTTGGCTATTTCAACTTCTACTGTAGAGCTGTATCGGTGTTTATCCACAACTAGGTCTTATTTTTCTTTTGAATTTTTGAGGTAAGTAAAACCTTCAGAAGCTGAAATGCCTTTTACGCACTTACCCCTTAAGGCTGGGGCAATCTCGTACTAATAACTACGAAGTTGTATCATCAATCTCATCAAAATGGACTTGGTTAAAATGTAGGCTTGAATGTAATATTTAAACACAATCTTCTAAGGAACATTTTGAAATCAAAGAGAAAGGAATACTCTGGTTTCAAAAATATAGATTTTACAATCAAGCAAAGACAAAGTTAGTAAAATCTAGTACACACCTACCCTATATTAGTTTAGATACCGTTATCCACATATACATACCACATTACTTTGTATTTTGTTATCCTATTTTCAGATCATACGTAATTATTCTGTGATGTTTTACTCGTATTCAGCATATTATATATAATTAGTTTGTCGTAATCTGAATAATAATTTGAAGTAGTAATTCAGTAATTCCATTATTATCATTATTACTGATTTATGAAAATTACAACAATTAATGACAGACTGAATTGTTTATATTTATTATATTTTGTTAATAATCTTTTATATTGTTTTTGAATCTTTGCATGTAGCTCTATTTACTATTCCGTTTATATCTATCTGGTATTTGGCCCATCGTGGTATTTTGCCAAACAACTTGGGCAATCATCCCATCTCTAAACTCTACATTTTTACACTATATAAATTAATGGACACAAATTATTAAACACCTGGTAGTATCTCGTAAAATGCCAGTTGTCAGTTGTATCTTTACCAAGAATGTAGTGGGAATTAGCGAAGGCATGCTATGTTTTATCTAGGTTGAATTGAGCTTGATATCTATTTAGCTACTAATATATTAGTCTATATATATAGGGATGTCATTGGGCAATCATTGAGGATGATTATCCCAAAATTATGTAAGCTTATGAATACTTTTGAATTACTTACTTTGTCCTCTAAATTGGATACCATTCCAAGGAGCTGATTTGTGGTTACCATTATTTTATAATTAACCAAGATAGTATTCCTAATTTTAAGTTTAATACTAATGCTAATCAAATTTACTGCTATCATACTTAATGAAATATATTCAAATTAATAATGGGCATGGTTATTAAAGAACAACCTCTTTTCTAACATTTATCTTTATTCCTCAAAATTAAAATAATAAATTATTACAATAAAAAGTTAACCATGGAATGATTCAGCCAAGACTTAGCCATTAACTGTTTTAACATAAATCTCTTATTTGTAATAATTGGTGTTGATGGTTCCTTAGCATCTCTCCCTCAGGTTTCCCTGCATATCTGCAGTCATGGAGCCAGAGCGCATCTCCCATCTTCAGAGTCACGTTGTTCCGCCTTCAAGCAAGATCAGCGGAGAAGTCCTGCATCCAGCGAGATCAGAGAGGAAGTCCTGTCCTCCTCCGCTTCTTTCCCCCTTTCTCTCTTGTTCTTCCTAAGAGGGGGTCGAAAACGTTGTTCATTAGCCGACTAGTTTTATAGAGCGAGGAAATTCTGGGATTTCATCGGATGACTCCATCCCTTATCCTGACATCCCCTGGGTGGTCCGGTGTCCGCGAATCCATTAACTAACTCTAATTTAATCACACCTTTCTCAGGCTGTCTTCATTTTTTCCTCGAGGCCAGCCGGAAGCTAAGGGAGACTGTTCTTAAAATTGATTAAGTATTCCGAGCTTTGGCTTTGTCACACTGCTAACTTCTCGGTAGGGTTTTAAATTAACTTATTTCTTATCTCTGAGGGTAAGAGCTGTGGTAACATCTGTCTTCGCCTGTCAGTTACCCTTCTTTCTACCTGCTCGACCCTTATTATCTTTTGTTCGCACCTGGTGCTGGTTAAATAATATAACGATACTATTGTCCAATATCAATACATTTAGGCATTATACCCTTACGCGATGATACTCATTTTCATTTGCCATGATGAAGTTCCCAGATTTCTATATCAAGGGTTATATTCACTAAAAGTATCTGCTTAATCTCCACCTAGCGATAGCAATTTTTCATATATTTTTTTGGGTTGTCTTAAAACATTTTATTTGTAAACCTGATGAGGTGAAAAAAGTATTTCCAGGTATTTATTTTCAGGGAATTCCACTCCTTTGCGAGGGCTTTTTTTTTTTTTTTTTTTTTTTCTCAAGAAAAGTTAATTAATACATGTTTTAAATTAATATTACCGCTTAAAATGACAACAAAAAAATACTTTGTTTCATCACACAATTCGTTTAATCTGTGATGAAACATCCCCACATTTCTTATTTATAAAAAGCTCTCTCATTTCTCATTAAAAACTTGCTGCGTGTTGAAATGCTATCATAGAATTTCGTGGAGCATAATGAAATTGGTAATAAATGTGATTGTATTTTTGTTTGTGTGTGAGTGTGTGTATATTCGTAAACTTCATTTTTCGGTTAAATTGTTTACTGATCATAAATTAACTGATGGATATAGCAAAGAACAACTTTCTGCATTAATTTTTACAGGTGAAGTCAATTAGAAACCTTTTGTATATAATCTGTTATTCAAATGCAAACCCAAAATGGGTCCAAACGATCCAAATTGAAAGATAACTCCTCCAATATCGGCGGTTAATCGAAACGATTAAAGTTCTGTCTGAAAAGATGAATAGTGTTATTCATAACTATCGCTTAATGAAAACTTTGTTTGCATGGTAAATTTCCAATTTTCGCGGTTTAATTAGGCTAACAGCCTATTCCTCCTGAAATAGGCCGTTAAATCGAAATGATTAAATTATATCTGAAAAAAATAATGCCGAATGTTTATCAGTTAATTTGTTTTTCAATAAATTATTAAACATATTTTTATCCGAAAGTCTAAGTATACGAATTCTATATTTATTAGTGAACATGATTTCCTTTACTTGATTCATTTTTCACTCGCAAACGTATCATTTCATTTACAACGTTTCGGGGTCTTATCCTCATCATCAGAACATCATATTTGTCTGCAATTAATTTCGATTTATTGCTGATTGATATTATATTACTTAACTATATCGTTTTCTCTATTACAAAGTTAACATAAATTACAGTCAAAATTAATTACCTCTATTACTCCCATTTGTCAATACATTTCTATCTTACGATATCGTCATAAATTGATAAATAGAATTATAGTTTTTTTAATTAATTTTTTTACGAGTATTCTACATCTTTAATCCATCTCTTTCTTGTCAAAACTGAGCTATTCCTACGTAGATATTGCCCTTTGCAATAAATGATATAATAAAAATATATAAAAAAATAATTTATATAAAATTAAAATAAAAAATATATATATAATAATAAATATATTTATAATAAAAAAATATATAATAATATAAAAAATAAATATAATAAAAACATTTATTTATAACTTCAGATTGTAGTTTATTATATATTTTACACTGAAACTTTGATGTATTGGATTTACTTGAAAAGTAATAAATTTATAAAATTTGATAAATTCTAAAATTGTTTTATGTCCCCAATGAGACGAAGGGGCCTCAGTTAAGATTTCGCACCGGGCCTCCGTACTTCTTGCTATGCGACTACCACCTAAATAACCTTCTTATGCAGCTGTTGGTCAAATACTCACTTATAAGGAACCTAGTCCCTTCATGGGCTATTGTAGTACATTTTATTTTTATACATTACTGTAGCTTTACGGTTTACGTGGGTAGTGAAATTTTTTGGTTCAACCCCGCCTTTCAGGTTTTCCATATTTTTTCTTCTGGTTTTGGTACGTTCTGTGTCGTAAAAAAAAGGAGGGTAGTTTAAGTTTAGCGAATCCGTCATAACTAGGCTAAATACCAGGCCCTCGAAGGAAACAATTAAAGCAGAAGCAATTAGGAAATAGTTAAGAATGGCCTGGGTTGGAAGTTGAAATCTCCGGGCCTGTTCTCACGTAGGCGCTATTATAAGACGAAATGACTCTAACGATCCAAGTTTATTCTGTTCTGCTGAAAAAGTCCAAGCCCCCTTGGCAAAAACTGTCCACAATGTTCCCAAGCATTTGCATGTAATTAACATACGTATAATCTTTTGTGTTTTTATCCTGTCTTCGATCTTCGATATTTTCGGCAGCGGGCGTTCTGTTTTCGTGAAGTTCTATCCCGCTGTTTATGCTTTTTTCATATCTTATGCAAAAAAAACAACATATTTTCGATGTGGACACCACATGGTATACTTGTACGCGTATTAAACAATAAATCGGTATCTCAAAAAGTGATTCCGAACCACTATTTGGTTGCTGAATTCCGAAGACAGCAGTATCTCAAAAACGACACTCGGCGTCTCGACGTCTATTGGCGTCGGTTACTTGTGACGGTGGCCTGAGTCGTAATTCTGAATGTGTTAGATTCAGAATTTTATTTTATAAAACATTAATTTAATTAATCATAATAAAAATATTAAAAACGAGGGTAGCATATTAAGCGAGAAACACGCAAATGCGAGGAAAATATGGAAAACTGACGGCATCTAAAGAAAATGTATTAAGCATCAGGAATGAGCATTTCCAGCAGCTTCTGAACTAAGGGAACCCCACAAACGAAGAAGAAATGGACCACTTGGAAGATCTCGACCCAAAGGAGGTTGAAAAACCAGACCTTCTGAATGTGGAAATAGCTATCGAAAGGCTTAAAAGAAGAAAGGCCCCAGGGTTGGACAGCATACCATCAGAGCTGTTTAAAGATGGGGGGGGAGGCCTCTGAGAGCCAAGCTATTAGAACTAATCCAGAAAATATAGGAGGAGGAAAGGATACCGGAGGCTTGGAACACAGGCCTAAGATGCCCTATCCTAAAGAAGTAGTATAATGTATAAATGTATAATGTATGTATAAATGTGGTAACTACAGAGGCATAGCACTCCTTCAGGTTGCCTGTAAGATAATGACCAATATCTTTCTAAACCGGAATATCCCCAATATGAAAATATAATAGGCGACCACCAAGCAGGATTCAGAAGAGGAATGAGCACGCTAGACCAGATCTTCATCCTAAAACAGGTACTCAAAAAACGATGAGAAGTAGAACAGGATGTGCACGCATTATTTGTCGATTTGAATGATTCCTTGGACAGAAACTGCCTATGGAAAATCTTGACTGAGCTGGATATTTCGGGGAAATTGACGAATGCGTGTACAAACGACCCCCTTTTGTTTGATGCTATTATTTAAAAAAATTGATTGAGATTAAAATCTGATGTGACCAGCACTTGACCTTTCGCCAATTAAATATTAAAAATCAGTTTGGAATTTCAAGTAAAGTATCCTATCCGGGTGACTGAATACTATTATGTATGATGTAGAAGTCTCTAATACTAAATTTCAAAAGAATTCGATTAAATTTAGACATCTTTTTTCACCAAATTCTATTTGGAGGATCGGTTATAATTGAAGGTAAAATGGCCCATCGTCATGGCCAACATTCCTCCTGTAATTAAGGTATAGCAATTACTCTCGTAGTTTAAAAATCCAACTGATATCAGTTATACTTGATATATCATTGGAATAAGATACATCCATAGGATTATTTAGTTCTCTGTAAACAGCAATTGTTTCTGAGTCGTGACAACGTAAATTCTGATCATAAATTATCTGTCTCTCAACATTTATCAACAAATTTTGAAATAATTAATTATTTTGCAGTATAGTTAATTTCGTTTAAAGAAAAGTGCTATAATGTTTACATTAATAAGATAATGTAATAATTATCATTATTAAGATAATAAGAGAAGGACTCCTCCTCCTTCCCCCATAAAAGAATTACGAGTATACATCTATATATAATTAACCCAAAAAATAAATTAAAAATAAAAATGAAATCCAAAGGTAAACAAATAAATTAAAAATAAAAAGTCATAACTTCATGAATTTTCCGTACTTTTATGACACCTCAGGGATTTTACAATAATTATATTCATCATTAACGGTCAAAATTAAAATTTTAAATGGCTTATGAAATGCATGACTAACTATGATTAATATAAAAAATATGACTGTCAGAGATGAGTCATGATGAATAAAACATTCACTTCATTATTGCTTCTTTATTTATTCGTTAAGACCCGCATTCTAGGTCATCCATCAACGGGGATAAAGAGAAAAAGAGGAAACCGAGAAGTTAAGTGAACGAATTATATCAAAAGGAAAACAATTAAAAACTATTAAAAGAAAAATATAAGGTTAAATGTCATATTTTCTTGATTTAATTTAAGAAATAAACAATAGTATACTCATATTTTATAATTGCCTTAATCTATAATGAAACTTATATATCTTCGATTCCCCAATCAATTCCTTATAATTGTTGGTCTTTACAGCTATTTTGCCCTAAGTTTATCGTTAATTAAATGATAGCAATATTAATTTAATTTTAAATCAAGTTTGTTAGTGAATTCTTAAAAAATGATACAACCACCGAAACACAGCACATAGGCTTATATCGTTTTTGGAATACTGATAAAAAAACAACAACGTTTGAAATGTGTAACTGTATTGACTAACAAATACAATAAGTAAATGTGTATGAACTATGATATAAGTACATGACACAGACATGTAGAGAAACTACCCTTTGGTCCCGAGGCTTCTTTTCAGACGCCAATGAGAATTATCCTAAAGAAGAAGCAAGGCTTGAATAAGAATGAAGTTTCTTATGGAAGGCTAGGTATCTGGTTCTGGCCAAATCGGCAACATATGGAACATAAGGTCATTATGCATGATTTATTCGTGGCAAAGTATGGAGCATTGAGGATTTTGGATACGAGAGGAATTCGATGGTTTATTATAGACTAACGACTTTTAGTCCTGCATAATCCTTCAATAATATTCCTCCTATCCCTTTTGAACAGATCCGCCATCGAAGGGCTGAAATCTGGGCGTACACCTAAGTGTGATTTTCAAACTGAAACGGCAAGAATCCGCTCGAGCAGTGTTGAAGTAGTTGAAGAGGGCGTGCGCCTCATCGTTTTTGACTACTGCAACACTTATTGGACAAAACCTTTAAACTTCCATTGTATTGCAAATTGATTATTTTCATAACTATTTATACATACGGAGATGAGCATATATATTTTTACTTATATACAATGGTCAAAATAGGTATTTGTATACTTTGTTTTTCGGGTAAAATAATATGTTTAATAATGGATATGATAAAAAACAGCATTCCGCATTAATTTTTACCGATGAAGGAAATTAGAAACCCGTACAACCTAATTAAAAACAAAAATTGAAGAATCCATCTTTGCAGCTATATAATAATCATCTCGATTTCGACCTGTTTTGGGGGAATTGTCGTTCAATTCTGTTCGATCCGGGCCAATCATTTGGCCCATTTTGGATTTGTATTTGAATGAGAGATAGTGTATTAAGTGAAAACCTTGAGTTATTTTCACGACAACTGTTATTGTATGAATACTTTTTGTATGATAATTTTTTTTAATTTTTGTTAACCTAATTAACAATTATCTGGAAAACTGTTTAATCGGTCTTATAAAAGTTTAATTTTCCTGTAAAACAGTTCAGATGGACTAGAAATTGCTATATAAAATGGCTCAGAAAAATATTCCTAAATTTTCTTTTTCTTTTAACTTCAAATCAAGTCCTAAAAATGAATGCAAAATGAAAGAAATGTTTTATATTCATTTTGTTTAATTTTATTTAAAGTAGATGCACCACTTTTCAACAAATAATATAACACTTACTGAGACAACTATTTTGTCAAGTTCATATATAAATTTAATTCTCAAAATTAATCGTAATTTTTCTTACTGCATACAATTTTCGATCATTTAAAATTTTGAATATTTTGTAGGATAGTCCTTGTGAAGAACGGCTTTAATTGTGCAAGGTATAAATTTAATCAACTGATACGTGTAATTTCCGGAAAATTGTTTCCATTCATTGAGCAAAATTCTCTTAAACGTACTACAATCTCTAATATCATGTTTACGAATTTGTAACTCGGGGGTAGGGTGGTGTTTCTAGCTCTTTATGGAAATTATAAAGTAGCCATTTGCGCGTTATTAATACGTTATGCTTCGGATCATTTCCATGATAATAATGGAATGTTCTTTCTAAGGGTAAATTTCCACGCAAAATTTCCATGTATTCATATCTGTTCATGATACAGTCCATAAATCTGTTCCCCACTCCATATCTCGCAAAACAATCCCAAAATATTACCGAATCTCCCACATGTTTAGCGGTTCTCCGAATGTTCTTAGAATAGAGATATGTGCTAGGCCTTCTCCACACTATTTTTCGTCCATAAATGCCGTAAATATTAAATTTCCACTCATCACTGATTATACTGAGTCCCAATAACTGCCTGGTTTAAAAATAAAAAAAATTAATTGGCAAATATAATTCGTCTGTTTATGTTTGTCGATTTTTTTGAGCTGCATGTCCGTTATATCAGTTAAAATAAAATAAAAAATCTGAAGTTCGTTACTACTGCGAGCATAGTGTTTTTCGTTTTGAATATTTTTTTATTGTTTGACAACAATTTTACTTTTTTTTTTTCAATTTCTTAAGTTTTTCAAGTTATTTATTCCAAGTTATTCAATTTCTTTGATGTGGTTATCTTAATGCGGTAAATTGATTCCACATTATTTTCTAATTACCGCATAGCGAAAACCAACTTCAAACCTTAAGGAAAAACAATAAATAAAAAGTAAAATTGTTGGACAAACAATAAAAATGATTCAGAACTATAAACACTGTGTTCCCAGTAAATAATAATAATAATCATAAGTATAATAAATAATCTGTTACAATAGAGTAGTTTGGATACTTTTATAGGAAAGCGTGATTTTCTTGGAAAATTGATGTTAGAAGGTGTGGTTGGCGGCACTGAACTACATTTTTGATAAACTATCCCTCCCTTAATTAATGACATTTCCTCCTGGTACATCCTGTATTTTGAAGAATTTAAATTAATTACGAATATTTTTTTGAGTCACCGTAAGCACATATGAAACATGTTAACTGTTAGATTGATATAATTGGGCAATTCTAGAATTTTCATTTATTTTATTTTATTTATTTATTTTTTCTATTTTCTTTATTTTATTTTATTTTATAATTTCTTCTTTTGTTAACATTGTATATTTATTTATCTCCAGTGTCCTTTATTTTATCAATTTATTTTTCTTAGGAAAAATAGTTGTTCATAGTGATAGTTGTTCATACAGTGTGAATGGGTACTTCAGCCCTAATACTCATTGCTCTTGAGTGTGGCAGCTTGTATTATGTTCAATAAATACAAAAAAAAAAAAGAATAAATAAATGAATTGGGCAAGAGAAAATTAATATGTTTTATAACGGAAATCGTCGAGGTAAATGGCATAGTACTCAGCCGGTGTCAGTTAACTTGCAGTGTTGGATAGTTAACCTTGAATGGGTCTGTTAACCTTGAATCACGAGTATAAATGTTAGCAAACACCTTATTTTACAGCATTAACAGTCTCTATACGCCTCTCCGAACCATCTGGGATTTCTTCAAGGGTCTACTCGACCACCCTTACCATTACTGGACCAGATGTATCATTCTTGTAGAGTTTGAAAGAAAACTGTTGCATTTTCTTAATATTTACTATTGATTTTCGTTAGGTATGTGGAAAATCTTCAAAATTTTACATTAATCATTTGTGAACATAGACTTCCTTTTTATGATTTATTAGTTTTATAAATCGCATGTCATTTTTACATATTCGGACGTTTCGGGGACTTTCTCTCATCATCAGCCTCCAAGCTTCAAGCTTCTATGAATTTAGAATTATAATTATATTTTATTCATATTATATAAATCATTAATTGATTTATATATTTTTCCTTAATGCAACATACAAATTATTTTGTGACTCTTTATACTTTACCTTGTCAACAGTATTTTTAAATATATATTTTTATTTAAAATGTTAAAAATGTTTTGTATAGTAGTATCTGCTAAGTCTATATCTTCCTTGCTATACCTGAGCTTATACTAAAAACATGTTAATATTTTAATTTTATTAAAATTGACGAAATTATATATGGAATGGATGACAAATAGGAGTTATAAATGTATATATAAACATACTATTGATGAGATAAATTATACAGTGTAACAAAATAATTTTTACATCATGCTAAGGAAAACTGTTATAAATTAATTGTCGAAATAGTATTCTTGATGATTTATATTATATTGCAAAAAAATGTCGGCTGATGGCGGGTAAAAGTCCGCCCGAAACGTCCAAATATGTAAAAATGACATGTGTTTTCTAAAACTAATAATTTATAAAAAAGGGAGTCTATGTTCACTAATGATTAATTAATGTTTAAAATGAATGTTCAACTATAACAGTGGATTAAAAAAAATCAAGTCATAGGTTCTTTAAACTGTTGCTAATGAATGAGTTGTGCAGCTCATGTTTTTTATTATATTCTTTTCTAAAACTGGCAGTGTTAACGTTATTGAAAGCATTTTTAGAAAAAAAAATTGAAAAAGAAAAGTTAAGTTTACGACGATATTACATTTGAATTATGACAAAATTATGTATTAAAAAAGTGGAAAACAGTGGAGAACAGGCCGTCATGCTCTTTTGTCTTTCAAAAGCAGCCCCCTGTTATAATTTTTCAACAATGGCTCTTATAAATTTTACCCTGTGTAAGGTACCCAGTGAATGATATCGCGAATTCTGTATGTCGTTTGCAGTGCCTGGGTAATTTTGCAAAGGGAGTTCAGAGAAATTTGGTTGCTAGCGGCAAATTAAAATGGTCGTAAACATGCGTACGGATGTGGACGCATCAATTAAAAAAAACGCGTTATTGTTTAAAATATAAAATACAAAAAAAAAATATTAAACTTATTAGTGATATTTTGATTTGTAATTTGTTTATTTCACCCTGCGACATATCTTTTATTGCATACAGTTAAACCGCATACAGTTATTCTACAGTTAAACCCCGCTTATTCGGATCCGCCTAATCCGATACCAGGATTATCCGGATGGTTTTTGTTTTCTTTCTTTTTTCCCGTTTCTTCTTGTTTACGATGAACTAATGACAAATTGTATTAAGTAATATTATCAGAAATATATATATTTTTAATTACGTAATTTATGACGCATTTATACAAAAATTATACATATTATAATTTTATTAAAAATTTTAAATACAATAGTTATATATTAGTTTTATATATATATTTTATATATTTATTATATATATATATATATATATATATATATATATATATATATATATATATATATATATATATATATATATATATGAATAATTCATATTAAGTAAAAATTAGGCTTGTTACAGTTCTCGTGAAAATAGGGATTGAAATTTTTCATAGAAGCCCTCTTTCCATTCTGTTTTATTCCTCATACGAATTTAAACTAAGAATCAAATTTATTATTGTATGCTGTAGTTTTTACACCTCAGCTTTTCTCACTTGCAATTCAACAAATTGTGTTTAGCGGACGTTTTGAAATTTTTTGACATCTGATTTATTTTTGACTGTGCATTATAAAATTTCATTTAAATGCAGTGCTTCAAGGAAATTTATATATAATTTTTATCCAATTTTATTTTTTGCAAATAAGACGCTATACTTTAATTTAATTATGTATATACAATCAATTATTGTTATGTTTTTTTAAATGATGTTTTTATTAAATAATTTCATTATAATGAACATAAGTTTGATTCTGTACCACAATGGACCAGTCTCTATATTAAAAATACATTGTATAACTTTATGCATACGACTAATAAGTATTCTTAATAAAAAATGAAAGAATAAAAAAAAACATAAAAAACTTTCTCGTTTTACAATCAGTTATTTTAACATTATATGCAAGTATATTCCAAAGGGCATGGAGCATGTGAAGATGTAAATGGATTGTTCCCTCAAAGGGCCAACAAACTGAAAAGATGAAAAAAAATATTATTTTTTTTTTTTTTCATGATAATTTATCTGCTCACCAGTTTGATGTCTTATGATTCTAATTCAGAATATATATTCTTATTTTATTGTATGTTTTCAGTTGTAAAATAAAAGTAAAAATGATTCCATCTCTTATTATAACATACATAAAATAAATTTCTACAGTTTGTGATTTTTATGTTTTTAATAAAAATTATGTAATTTTCTGGCATTTTTTTTTTTTTAATTTATTATATGAGGCGCTAAACTTTTATTTAATGATGGATGTATTATTAACTCTATTAAAATGATATGGGACTATCATTCCAAAATATATGGAACATGTATAATAATAAAATCTTCTTTCTTACAGTAATTTATCTTCTTGCCAGTTTGATGTTATCAATTGACCACTAAGGTTATTTCATATAGGTAAATGCATGCATTTATTTATTTTTAAAATACTCCGGGTTTTTTTTTTAAATACGTAGGTGCTTGCATGAAATGTTTATAAGAGGGAGAAAAGAGATAGTGGGTCTGATACGGCAAATAGGATCGGGTGTCAGTTTCCATTCAACTGTCGATCCCAAACCTACTTTCTTTTTTTTTCTAAATGCAACATTCACAGTATGATGTCGAATTTTTTTGTAGAATAACAACGAATTAGAATCTCTGTCATATAATATATATATATATATATATATATATATATATATATATATATATATATATATATATATATATATATAAAATCTATTAACCCTAAAAAAAAAATTCGGTTTTGAAATGAAAAGTCATCGTTTTCATAGCGGTGCGATATTTCAAATATATCCAATCTTTCTTGGTTATAGTTACCTATTATATACCCAGATATTTGGTTCCCCTATCTATAAAAATAACCTTGTGTTCTGGAAGAAATGGTATTTTAAATCCGCTATAATTTCCTAACCGTTGAATTTTCACATCAATGGAAAAAAAGTCAAACAATACTTTGAAGAAATACCAGTGTAATGGATATACGAATGAATTGGATTGATTACGAAAAATATTTATAAGATCGAATTTTTATTTTTTTTATTTTATAAAACTTGTTTTAAGAACGTTGATAGATGTAAAAATTGGTAATATTAAATAACAAAGAGTTTTACAATGTAATATAAAAACAAACAGGCCAGGCCAACTGGATCTGTCTTACACCCGTAATGACAGCTCTGATAATTTTTTTGATATAAATGTTCAAATTATATTTTAGAATAATTTAAATAAAGCAATATATCGTCGGTTTTACGGTAAACTAGCCTATCTGTAAAAACTCAACTAAAGAGGCAAAAAACAGTTTCTTACATTTAGCGTAACTGGCCGTTTAAAGCGCGTTCCGACCGCGCGAAATTTTCGCGAAATTTTGCGAAAATCACGCTTTGACATCTCTCAGTAAAGACTCAATTTTTTCCAACTAGTGAAATGCTTCAAAAGAAAAAAAAACATTTTTGTTTGGAAGAGGATTAATAAGTGTAGACGCCCATACAAAAGAATAATCTCTCAAACGTTTACAGCTTGTCATATACAGGGTTAATATAATGTAAGCGTGAAATCCCGCATTATTTTCCGGACAACCCAATATTAAAAGTCTGGTGCGGTGCGCATCATCCTACGTTCACTCACAACTCTACTTTGAGTAGAAATTAATTTCTGCTCAAGTAAGGCTAGTGAAATTTTCCATTCCAAAATTTTTCATTTATTTTCCATGGAAACATTTAAATAGCATAAAAGTAGAAATTATTAACTACAACAATCAGTTGAGTGTATGCGTTTTTCGTCACTCTCCATTATCTTCTAGATTTTCATTTGTTAGATATTGATTTTTATAAAATCTTGAGCTTTTCAACGGTATATTATACATCTATATTACTAATCTTATTTTCGGAAATTTGTTTTCAACCTGGAAAAACATTCATCCTTTTTTCCCCTTCAGTTATTATCAAATTCTTTCATAGTATCCATTTTTTTATTTCTACTAACAATGAGAGACGGTTAATTATTTCAAATAAACAAAATTAAAGGTTTTTTAGATTAGGCCATTTTGAAAATTCGGCAATTAAGCCCTCTCAGATCATTTTAATGAGGATAAGATCTAGCTGATATTGAAGACCATTTAATTGTACACTGATATAACGAGTTTGATCAAAATCGCTGAGAAAATTGTAAAAATGTGTAAAATTGATTATATAAAGTGGCACTTGAGGCAAAGGCTTGGTGCTTTAGTATCCCAGACATACACCTACCTTGATACGTAATTTCAGTTTCTTCGTTTTTGAGCTAGACTTGCCACGTACACACACACAGACCATCTTGCTTATTTGGTCTCGGGGGGACATAAAACGAGTATTTCCGTTGAAAACTCGGATTCGAATTTTTGTACGATGCCAATACTTTCCCTTAATTTCAATGAAAGTCGATGAAAGGGTTTTAGACGGAAATGACGGGACGGCCAAAATTTACTTCACGACATTGTTTGCACTAGTTAAGAAATAAACTTACTAAAAATACCCGGATCTAGGAGCAAAGGCAAAGAGGAGAGGGGGAGAAGGTGGTGTGTTTCGTTTATATTTCAAAAACGGTCGTATTATAAAACATTTTGTGTAAAAAATCGAAGAGCATTAAATTTACCTACAAGAATGTTCCTATTCATTTTTTTCGTATCGGTTAGATTTTAATAAATATGCGGTCTTGTGAATAACAAAGGGTAAATATGATAAAAAGAGATAAGTATAGCCCAGTATTATAATTATCTCTTTTTACTATAATAATATATTACCCTCTTTACCGTTTGTAACTTTGAAGGTCGCATATTTCTTAACCTTTTGCCGTGTTATGTATTGAGGATACTGGGATTGAAGGAAATAATTAAGATTCATAATAGTAATTAAATAAGGAATAAATTAAAGAGATGCCACTCGGTTCAGCAATATCAATATTAACCAGTTTCTTTTTCGGACAAAGGAATATGTACAAAGTCGGGCGTTATACCTGGAAGGTGGGGGGAAGGGGGCAGTACAAGACCGCCAATAGACCGCTTAAGATACGAGCACCATAAAACTAGAGATAGACCAGGTCGACATGGTGCAATAAAATCTGCCGCCCAAGGTTACAGAGAAAGGAGATCAAACATCTTCGAAGTCCTTATAGCGTCAGCTAATAAGATGTCCCAAAAGGAGAGTTGGGACAAAATTCATCTTTTCAAGAAGAAGTAGGGGAAACAGTATAAGAGACAGCGGAAAGAAGAATTCGGGATAGTTCTGGGGAAAGAGTTGAAGAGGGTAGTTCTGGAGAAAAAGTGAAAGAGTGATATAGTTCTTGGGGAAGCCAGAAGACGGAGGTTCGCAGAGGGAACAGTGGAGCAGTCCATCGAGAGACGAAGTTCGAGCTAGAGGCCCCTACAGGAGAAAGAAACCTAAACCATCGAGCACCGGCAACTATAAGTTAACTTCTAACTATAAGATAAGTGCCTAGCCCTTTCATTCATTGTGTAGATTTTTAAAATGAGAGTAATTTAGATTAGAAATTATTAAACCAATAGGTTAATTAATAACGTAACGTAAATTAAGTAAGATCTGTAACAAAATCTACCCTTATATTTACCCTGCATGTCATAATCTAGTTAATTAAGTGAAATGGTGAACACGGCACCCTTGGAAAGGTTCTTCAATGGTATTTATAATATCCCAAGCTATTGACCATAGCAGGGGGGGTCTGCGGTCTCTAGCCTTTTATGTTAAAATATAGTTTGATTGATCGGCTCCCTTCTGGAATCGATGCAAATAGAGATTAAATTAGATCAGTAAATTGAGTAAATGTGGTTTCTGGAACCCCCACCTGCCTTAGAAAAGCAGTTTGCCAGAAACATTGCAGCCGGTACGAAAGAAATTAATGAGAACATTCTTGAAGATAATTTAATGCTATGACCAACCGTTCTCGAAAAAAACAAAAAACATTACCTTCTCCACCCCCCCCCCTCCCAGCTCTCCTATCCTCTGCTCCTAAATTTTGGGACTTTTAAGTTGTTCACCTCTGAACTAGTCCAAGCAAAGTCCTGAAATAAATTTAAAAAGTATGACATTGATGAGGTTGTATTTTGAATAATGTTAATTAGGTCTATGGGAAAATCAAAGTAATCGATCGCATTATGTACCTGTAATATTAATAATGTTTAATGTTTTTGCTATTAAACAATTAGGCCTAGAAATAAATATGGATACAACGAAATATTAAATAAAGTCGAGGTAATGCTTTTTACTTTACCGTTGCAGAATAACTACTCTCGCTCCTTCTCTCTATAAATTTCAAAGTTAGAATTTACAAAATTATTTTACTTCATCATGTCCTTAACGGATACGAAGCATAGCCGCTCCCATTAAAGGTTGAGCACAGTTTTTGAAAACAAAGTATAGTTTAGAATATTGGGACCTTGAGAAGGACTTCTAACCGGAGAGTTTAGAAGGTTGCACAACGCCTTTTTGCGTGACCAACGAAAATGTGATTGAGATAAAATCATTGCGGCGAGAGAAATGGGAGTGTAAAGTTGTAAGGATGGATAAGGAACGAATCACTAAAATTATAATCAGTGCTAAACCAACAGGAGTGCCCCCTATGGATTGACCGCAAAGTGGACAAAGGCCTGACCTTGAGGATATGTGGTTTGATTTATAATTCAGTGGAGGGTGGTTTGAAGTTGATGTTATCGGCGTGGTATCGGGTTCTCAAGGCCTTTATTTATTAACTGTTATTGGTTTAACCGTTCGTATCCAGTTGAATCTAGTACAACTTCTGGCAAGTTGACAAAAGACGTTGGGCCTTCCAAACTGGAACTTCCCCCCTGTGAATTTTCGAAACCAACGTTAATCAGACATTTCATTGAGGATCTCTCTTCTCCGACCTCGCAAATTTTCCGGCTTTCGTAGGGCAATATTCCGGTTCCTAATAATGACTTAAAATCACCATAATTTCGTATTTCACAGTAATATTTTGCAAACGAGACGAAGCAAGACAGAACAATGGGAACAGAATTCTTTTAACGAAGCATTTCAGTAGATTAATTTTCATAAATATAGAGAGACGTGATAATAGACGGTTTTTGTCTGTCTTTTTTAATGAACCTATTGCAAGGAATGTTTATATTCTAGGTATTCTTTTAATATTGCAATTTTTTATTATCTATTCGTTTCTTTTTTTGTTTCAGGTGTAATAATTTTTTGAAGATATCTCGAGGTGAGTAGTTATCAAACTTCTTTTTTTTTCCTTAGGCAGAATTTTAAGTTGAGTAGATTTAAGCAAAACTGAAAAGTAAATTGAATTGAATGGTTGGTTTCTTTAGGACTCTAAATATTAAAATACAGAATGGCTTCTTAACACTTGATACATCAGCTTAACATATATATATATATATATATATATGAAGCTCTAAAAAAACCAAATTAAATAAAACCGTGTACTACAACTACACGAAGAGTCTTGGGTTCAGTAATTAGTGTGGAAGTACTGTTTCCTGACTAGCGTTTGTGCAAGGAGGTGGATCTGGCCGAGATCACGCTCAATCGCCAGTTTTTTCTTCTAACCTATTGAAGGATCAGCCTCCCTCTTTATGGGGCTGGGCGTGTACTAGCAGGGTTTCCCAACCACAGAGTCCGTCCACGGCTGATGAATTAATAAAATATCTACCACAGCCAGACTCGGCCCTTGACACATGCGTTAGGAGTCCAGTGCCTTACCCACTGAGTTATTCCACTCAAATATACTATTATATATGCATGCACATATATATATTCGCCGCTACAGAGCAAAAGTATCTTCACGCCAAAAATTAAAGTTTACATAGGATAATAAATTCAGGATATCATATTTTATCTTATGGAATATGTAACAAGGGATAGGTCTGCCTACTGAATTATCCTAAGTACATGCTTAGATGGAGAAAATATAGTTTAATTTGAAACAATTATTCCAGCTCCATTTCAAAATGTAGTTCAGTTTTTGTATTTAACGTAGGTTGCTTCTGCTCTATAGTTAATACAGCGATTCTGACTTAGGATACTTTTTCGTTTGGCTTTTTCAGTCACTGTCCCTACATGAGCAGACGCAGAGAAACGAATCGGATGAAACTCATGGAGGTGAACGCGCATAGAATGTTGAAGGGGAGCAGACCAACAGCAGGGTCATCGGAAACTTCGGAGACTGAAGAAGAGGAGCGAACCAGGGCACAGAGGAGTTACAAGAGGAAGGAGCGTAGGACGAAGAGCAACGGAGGAGAGCAGAGCAAGATATGGCGAATGAGGAAAGTGCAAGCAGAGTGACAACCGCGCAGTAGTGAATAATATAGAGAATGAGTATGGTGGGTTGCCTATTATCAGAATCGCGAGTAGCATGCGGTGCTTGGTCGATACAGGCAGTTCAAATACAATAATGTGTCGTAGTGCGATAGAGGTGTTGAGTGAAGGAAAGAGGATACCTCAGAGTCAGAGCGATTAGCCAGAGGGAAGATTTGAGGCAGGCACTGAAAAGGGAATACTCGGATTTTTTAAATTTTTTTTTAGAGAAAGGGAGATACTGAGTGTAACAGAGAAAACCGTACACGGAATCCTATTGGATCAACATAGGATAACGTATGTCAAGGAGTGGTGATACCCGCAAGCTCTACGGCAACATCAGGGAAGAGCTGGAGAGTTTGAAGAAGCAAAGGAATATTACTGATAGTACGTCGCCATACAATAACCCCCTTATGGACAGTAAAGAAAAAGAGTGTGGAGAACGAGAAGCAGGAGAAGTATAGGGTCGTGGTAGGTTTTCGAAAGCTGAACGGGAACACCCTGGATGAGAAATACCCAATATCGAGGTTCGAGGACATTTTTGATTGACTAGGAGGAGCGACCGTATTTAGTACGCGCTGGACTTGAAGGCAGGGTACCACCAGATAAAGATGCACCAGGGAACAGCAAAAGACGGCGTTTACATTTCAGAATGGCCATTTGAGTTTACTACAATATGATGCCGTTTGGGTTGAAGAGTGCCCATAACGTTCCAGCGGCTCATGGTTGAGTTATTGCAAGGACTGGATGAGTCGGTTTGCCAAATGTGTATGGATAATCTACTGATCTTCAGTGAGTACGAAGCTCAGCATTATAGTATGGAAGATTTATAATATAACTAATACAATATAACTCTTCTATGAGGAAATTTGAACTACAGTTGTCAGGAGAAAAATCGATTCTGGGAAAAAATGAGATCAACTTCTTGGGGAATACAATATCCAAGGAAGGGGTAAGGTCCGATGTGTGAAAGGTTGGTGCGATAAGGAAGATGGCAATTCCGGCGGACGTGAAGGGTATATGGAGGCAGCTGGGAACGCTGAATTACTGTCGGCGGTTCGTCCCGGAGATGGCGGAATACTTAGTGCATCTTAATAACCTTCCGAAAGAAGGGCGCGAAGTGGTGATAACTCACGTGATAGAAGATAATATTCGTAAGTGTTTGTTGCGACTCCAGGACGAACCAGTACTTCAAGAGAGAGAGGAAATCATCAATGACAAGAAACGGCAGATTATTTGGAAAACCATGACCTCGGGACTGATGAAAGTGGAATATGCGACGGCAAATATAACATCACGATCTTGAATTAGAACAGTGTATGTTTTTTAAAATTTTATATGTTAGGGATTTTTATCGGAAAAGGCAGATTTGCAGGTCTTTTAATGACGCGTCGAGATCAGAAACCACCCATTATTTGTATGTAGGAAATGCGTCGATCTGGAATAAGATAAAGCTTTTATGGCTGACCGAGAAAATCGGAATCGACAGGAGGTTGGAGACGATAAAAGACCCAGAATAACAGCAGGAGGTTAGACTCGCGTATCACCAGGGGAAGACGAACCACCGACGAGTAAATGAGACCTCACAGGCGTTTAAAAGGAGATATTTCTAGAGAGAATGAGGTGGTGTGAAGACGATCGAGGTGGTGTTAAGAGCATGCGAAGTGTGTCAAACTAAGAAATACGATCGTCACTCTTCAAAAGGGAAGCAATAAGAGACGATGACACCCAGTGCTCCGTTAAGTGATCTGCAGTTGGACACATTCACTTGGAAAGGATTCAAATGGGTCCCTGGAATACTGGATATATTTAGCAAAATTGCGATAGCATATCCGGTAAGAGACCGGTCGCCAGAGACGGTGATCGGGGCCCTTCTCACATGGTTCCAATACTATAGGGTACCGGACACGATCTCGTCAGTTTTAAGTCTGCGAAACGAGATGAAATCACTAGACATAGTTTGGCGTATTAACACACTGGGACACCCCAAGAGTAGGGGGGGAGGGAGGAAAGAGCGGTTGCACAGCAAACTGGGAGACCACCTGCTGATTTTTCATGTAGACGAGGGTTTGGAGGCAGATGTAGTGATGCCGAAGGCTGTAGTAGTATACAACCACTCCATACATATGGCTACAGGATTTTCTCCGTTTGAAATACTCTTCGGGCTTCGAGAAAGGCGAAGAGATGGAAGAAGCACGGTAATGGATGAAAGGTTGGGAGAAAGATTAGTAAACAGTAGAGTAGTGCTCGTAAAGCCGTTGGAGAAAGCACACAAGAGGATAGCAGCGGAAAAGAGTAGGGTGACGCGGAAAAATATCGGGGTACGAGACAGGATGGAGGATATTAGAATAGAGTTCATAGTTTATCGTAAATTAGGATCGAATAGAAGTAAGGGGGGGGGGGGGAGTACTCTATGAGGGACCAGTAAGGTGGTCGTGATGCGCGAACACAATGTCGTGAACATCCAAAGTATTAAAGAGCCGAGGAAATGGAGAACCGTTCATATAGAACAATTGAAAATTCCGATGGGGAGCCCAGGCAACCCTGATAATGCACACGCATCCTCTTTTCTACGGCAACAGATTATGAATATTAAGATATCATTTATTTTCGTTTTCCGACGGTTGTCGATTCTATTGTATATTTCATCATTTATTTTTGTTCGATGTTCATTAGTTCATTAGTTTACATATAAGATGATTTTTTTAATAGTTATTAGTATTATTTTTCATTGTTTTTATCATGGAAAGCGTTATTATTTCTGTTGGTGTTTATGTTTAGATTATACTATATGAGTGAAGTTTACGAAAAGTGTTCGTAAACTGGCAGGGGAGAGTTAAGGTAGAGATGTGAACACACTCTTATATGAACAACGAAAGTTAGTCTTTGTTCAGTACTCATGCGGGTTGTTTCGTTCCCTTTTTTTTTATTTTAAGTTACCGGAACAAACAGAAATTATATATATATATATATATTTATATATATTTTTTTTTCTCTGTTGGCACTGTAGACCATGTAGATCATTGTTCGCGTGATGTGCTTTTCTTACAGACATTTTCTCCCTTTCGGGAGCACTCTAGGAGATATCCTAGAGGGGGTCATGGTTTCCTTGGTACAGCGGCAGGCTATCCATACCTCCATAACCAGTCCCTTTGGGGCCAATTCGGCACCCACCGATTCACTAGGGTTCAAGGACGGTGACAATTCGGTCTAGGTCCACGAATTATGGCTACTCGGGGTCAGCAGGTGCTCGAGAACCTATATTTCTTTCCCCGAAGTAGACCTATAGACCAAACCTCCGGGCGGCTATTTGACATCTTGGAAAACGCGATTTGCAATTTAGGTGCTCGGGGTTGGGTCATCACTCCAGAACACCTAAAAAGAACTATCCTCATCATCCTAGATTTCTCTAAAGCGTTTGACACAGTTGACCATAACATTCTTCTTACCAAACTACAAAACCTCCTGTTATCTAACAGTGCTATACGCTGGCTCCAATCCTTCCTCTCAGGTCGGTCACTACATGTAGTCGTCCCAGGTCAGCCTCCATCCCATTCCCTCAGGGTTCGTCTCTGTCTCCCACTCTGTCTCCGCTATTTATATGAATGACCTTCCCCTCCTCATCAATCACTCCCAATACCATATTTATGCTGACGCCTTTCAAATATACCTGTCCATCCCGCCTTATGATCTGTTACTAGCCATGAAAAGACTCCAAGAGGAATTGAATGGAATAAGTCACTGGGCTGTAACAAACAAGTTGAATGCAGAGAAGAAAAGACAATTGTTTTAGGTTCCCATCACCTCCTCAAAACTGTTCCTCTCAATAATCCCACAAAATTCTATCCAACCATAAAAAACCTTGGAATCATACCATGTCTCCGATATCTCCCGTTGTACTTTTTCCTCATTAAAGCGAATAAATTACCTTTGTCAAATATTCCCATTTGAAACCCGAAAACTCCTGGTTACCTCCTTAATGTTCCCCCACTTTGACTACTGTTGTATGGTGTACGGCTCTGTTTCTGGGGACCTCGAGGCAAAAACAAAACGTTTGATAAATTGCTTTATAAGATTCATCTTCGGTATCTCGAGGGACGTCTCTGTCTCCCGATTCCATGAAGAGTTCAAGTGGGAAAAATTGTCGATTTAGTGGCCAAAATTCTATAACTCTTGATTAACAGACGATAAAAAAAAATTCTTTTTTCATTTATGAGGATGGAATGTCCTTTATTAGTGAGAGTGAAAACAATTATATACAGGGTGTCTCCAGGCCTTTGAAATTATTTTTTTTCTTAATTGTTTCATCGCTTTTTTAAAAAATAAAACAGTTTATTAGGTATAGGGCCATCAAAAAGGGAAGATATGAACTAATATCCTTCTTTATAGAGCTTTCTACGTATATAATTGCCTTTTTCAGGTATATACTACGCTTACAAGATTTATAAATAATTACTATTTGAAGAAAAAAAAATTAAGTTAGCAATATACTATTTTTTTATTTATTTGAAATTTATCGTGTGTACGAAAATTATAAATGACAAATAAGATAACTTAAGGCATATTTTAGGCTTATACCTAACTTCATGGCCTAGAAATATATGTAATGTTTAAAAATAAGGCTTCAGATCTTTAAATCTGCATAACACTGATTGATCGCATTTGATCGACTAAATTGTATCATGGTATTTTAGTACCATACACCATCTACTACTGTGAACAAAATGTTGCCACCTTAATTTTTTATGTTTAAAAAAATATTAATTTAATTCAATTTTAATTTTTAGTTTTATTACACTTAATTTATTTTAGAAATGTGGAAATGTCTGTAAAAATATTAAAATAACAATTGCAATATAATTTCGACCGTATTAAATATATCTGTTTAAAAAAAAAAAAAAAAATTAAATTTCATTAACACTACATTTTCATATGGATTTATTAAGAAGCACACAGTACAACTTGATAACAAGTAATAATGAAAATGAATGATAACGAGGGAGGTTATCCAAAGAACTAGGAACAATCGATAGATCACTATATATCGATATGTATATATATATATATATATATATATATATATATATATATATATATATATATATATACATATATATATATATATATATATTTTTTTTTTTTTTTTTTTTCATACCATGAAGATGTAAATAATTATTTTAAAGATAAATTTTTTGTTGAACAGATGAATGTAATTTTCTTTTCTCATTCTCAGTTTATGTTGCTACAAAATAATTCTTTTTTCTTTTATTATTTTTATATTACTTATGATTGTTATTTATTTACTTCAATATGTAACCCAGAATTGTTATTTTTTTATTTTTACGCCATAATTATTCTCAAGGGACTTCGTCCCATAATAAATTTTGCTATCTAGTCTATTCTATTTTATATACATTTTTCATTAATAAACTTTTTCTTGTTTTTTAAATTAGATTAGATTATTTAATATAATGCTGCAAAGTAATATATTAAAAGTTGACTTTTAAAAAAAGAAATGCTCTGAGAGGTATTGTAGTAATATTTAAAGGAATACCATTTTTTTTTTTTTTTTTTTTTAACATTTTTAGTGAATATTGGTATGAATTCTCCTTGCCTGGACTAGCTATCGGAACTAGTTGGATAATGTCATCCACCCACTCCGGTCTGTTTGTAACAGTTGGGGTCACTAACTAATTACCACAGAGTTGCTTAACCTAATTTTCTCATAATATCCTTTACAGCTTATTTTGTACATTTAAAGAATTTATAAGCCGTATGCGTTAATTATTTTCTGATATAATTAACCATAGGTTATCTATCACCTATGACAGAACATAAGTTACAATACACATGAGTTTGCACATTAACTGAACATTGACAGCTGAAATATCTCACTGATGTGTGATATCACACTTTACTAGACAGCTGAGTTATGACCATCTGCTTTACGATTGCTGGTATTATGGCAATATTCAAATTAATAAAACAGGCATTATTAGAAGCATTGGCGTAGTGTCGAGGAGAGGGGGCACGCCGAAAACCCTCCCAACTTGAAATAAATTTAAATGTCAATGGAAGTTCCGTTAAAATCGGAAACATTTTGAAATCTTGTAAGAAAGTCATATCGTATAATTTCTGCTAATTTCGGAAGTTTAAATTTTATTTAAGAAGTATTTATATAATATTAATATTATCATATTCTAATCGTTGGCTTCGGTAGCGCGCTTTTATTTGTTTAGGGGAGGGGGGCTGTACTCAGTTCTTATAGGTCTGCCGGTGATCCTTAAAAAATTAAATATTATGATTTTATCGAAAGAGAGGAAAAAAACAACTTTCTTAATTAAATTGTTTTTATTTATTTACAATGGCGAGAGTGTGGTTTACCATGGAAAATTTATGTGGGAGAAGCTTGGTTGTGTGTGCGATGACATTGACCGCACCCCCAAACCAACCTTCGCCTACATTCATTTATTTACACTTGAAATTGTTTTTGTACTCTATTCGTTTTTATTTTTGCCGATGCGTTGAGCCATCAGTGTAAGAAGCTGCGTAACAATTTTACATAAACAAACAGGAATACAACCTTTATTCAAATTCATTCTTAAGTCCGAATAATACAGATTATCATAAGCCGACCAAGTACAACATTTTATGTTTTTTTGTTTTATATATAATCCAAAAAATTGACGAAAAGCGCCTTGAATTTTACAATTCACAGCCTTGAAATCCTTGAATTTTTTCATGCAATATCCCTGGACACCCTGATTAAGTGCAATACTAGTGTGACTTCCCCATCCCACACTAATCTAAACTGTCAAGAGTATAAGCAACACCACCGTTTTTCGCATTCCCGGCACTGCTTATGTGATCATATGGGCTCTCATGGGTATGGTTGGATTCCTCTGGAGTTGCTCATTCTAGTCGTATACTATATTTATGTTTTGACGTAGGTTTAAACCAGCTGACATTATATTCACTTGTGATAATTGTTAATATTTCACTATACCAAGGGATGGGAAACCCTTTCTCGCCTCGATCCATGTGGATCTTTAACTACGTTGAAATTATTAACTTAAAGCCCATTTCAATTAGTGTTTCACACGCACAATCGATAGATCTTGACGAGTGCTCTCGATTTGAACACAGACGAACGATGTAACTTCACCGCGTCAAAAGTCTTACCACGCGGAAGTTATTGAAGTCGACAAAACGAACCGAAAAATGCGGCGCGCCCCTCTCCGCCGCGCGTTAAGTTGCTGCTCGTCTGAAGTGAAATTGTTAATTTCAACGAGCCTCCGGCGATCCATTGGAAACCCGCGAACATTAAATTGTCATAGTTGTAAACATCTCTCTTTGGCGCCTTGGAAAATGACGCGAAATTGGTGATGAATGGTGGGGCGTCATATTTAATGGCGTGTTTATCCAAAAAGAAAAGGAAACAACGACGTTGGTGGCCCGCTGACCTATTAAAAGGAAGAAATATTTCGGATCTTATGATAGACTTGAAGTCACAAGGAATAGTGGTCATTATAAGAATTTTACTCGCCTGTCACCTTCTGACTATTTTTTTTTTTTACATTAAGGGTTTTTTTTTGTTTTTTTTTTGAACGCATAAAATAAAGACGAATAAAATCAATAATTTTTAATTATTAAGATTCGTTTCGATAAGCTTTACTTTAATTTCTTCAGACCGCTCCTTAATTACTGCTGAAAAAGCATTGGCAAAAAAACAATAATATGTTATTTATTCCTGAAAGAAATATAAGAATATCAAGATTGAAATGTTGTCTTTTAGTCCGATTTTTCAATTATCTTTAAAAAAAATAATCTCTCACGCATGAAAAAGTCGAAACGTGAATTGCTAACACTCAGTCTTGGTTGATAAAAACGACGGGAGACGGATCGTCACGCTCTGCGCGCGCGCAGTTCGTGCGCAGCTCCAAAACCCCGTATTAATCTTAAGAACTAGCCGCGCAAGTGTATACGCACCTGTATGCGTTGCTGTTCACACCACACCTAGCGTAAATAATTCTTTGATTCTTTGGCAATCGAACGGTATATAAATCTTGTATATAAACCAATACTTTCGGAGCTGCAATGCCGAACTACATCGCTCCACTTAGATTGCATGTATGTAAATTCATAGGCGTATTCACCTCAAAAGATTACGACATCTACTAATTCTTAAAAAAAAAAAAAGTATTTGCGAAACAAACGCCGTAAAAACAAATAATTATTATATGTTTTAAAGTATATAATGCAGAAATTATAAATTTAACGGTAGAATATGTTTCAACATAATTATTCTTTATTGAAATATTCGTATTATAGATCGAATCCTGTCCAAAAATTGTATCTTTTCTTTACCAAAACTTTATGTTTATAATACTATTTCACTAGTACGCGAACCGTGTAAAATTTATGCATTAATTAAAAGGGACGATCATTAATATTACAGTAATTATCTGCTACACTATGGTTAAAATATCTACCAGTGATTCCTTGGGAATAAAATGTCAAGGGTTATACTACCAATTGCTAAGTTTGAGTTGAGCTACTGACACACGTCTTGGCACGTGAATATTGCCTGGAACCTTTTTCTAACCCCCTACCACCCTTATATATCAGTTCAGTTTATTGCTGATCCGTGAATCCTATTTTTAGGTGTATGTTGATTGTTTCCTCCGTTATCAGAATTATATGCTTAATATCATGTTTTTATTACCTTTTAAAGAAATAGCGACCACCCTGTCTCAATTTCCCTTACACGCCCCTTCTCGTAGAACAAGGGCGTGAGGGAGTATTTCATAAATATGGAGCATGGCTTTTAACAGGGCCAGTAGCGTTGCCAGGATTTCGTTTCGGGGGAGGGGATTCTATCCATGTATCTTCCTTAAAGAAACCCACTCCAACCGGAGATGTAAGGGGGCCCTCTCTGTGTATAATATTTGCTACGCCTAGGTATATTATTTAAGAAATTGATATTCAATCAGGTTTATACTACTTTTGTTTACAGATAAAAATAAGTAAAAGAATTTTGAACCCCCTTCTGGCTAAGCCTCTGAAGACGTCCTAAGTTATACAGAAATGTAATTACTTGCAAACAGTGACGTGTTCTGGGAATTAACGGAAGCACGTTTGACCGGACAGTCTCCTTCGAGGAGCTTAACGGAGACAAATAGATCAACATCATACCCGCCTAACAGACGGTCTTCTCGCCAACGGGCTAAGAATAGGTGCGTTGTCCCAACCAATCTTGAGAATTATTCGAATAATAAATTATTGAATAACGAATAACGAATTTGGTATTCTTAATAAAAAAAAGGGGAGGGGAAGACGATGTTGGCATCTATTGTTGGTGGTATCGGCATCAAACCTTCGGTTCCACCATGCCGTGTTATTATTATTATTATTTATCTAATTACTTAATTATTTTACTTTAGGTGATTGAGGAAGTACAACAGAAGGAAATTGTTTTTTTTCTTTTTTTCTATGTCTATCTCCTCTTTAATGTCTAGTTTGGTTGAGGCCCCTGTCCTCCAGAGATTAATGGATACTTGTAATCATAATGATTTGAGGATCATTTGGATTATAACATAGTATGTCTCCGTAACACTCGATGCAAGCAAAAACACATAATGAATGTGCATTAGGCGTGAACAAAAAATGACATGAATAATACCATGTTATACAATAATATACAATAACTGAAATATGGAGGCATGTACTTAGGGACCAAAATGTTGAAATCACGAATTTTAACAACAAATAAGTCGATGAAGTAATATCAAACTGTTGTTTTCTTTAAACCTTTGATAAATAATTAAATGACCTCAAATCTGCAATTGTCTGGCATAAATCTTTCCTAATGGAAGCGCTTCTTACGAATTTAAAGTAAAAAAAAAGGAGACATTTTCGGGTGTTTGTAACCTTCAATTCCTTCAGCTGGCAGTTTTGTCAAATTTGGTTTGACTTCGTAAATAATTATTAGAAATACAGTTTTTCGATCTTACTCCTGTATATTACCTCTAATTAGGACGAGTTTATATGAAAATGCTATGCACATTCCCAGTAAAAAATTAAATATTGTGCGTATGGACAAGTATAAGGCCAATTATGGGAAAAATTAAATATGTATTTGACATAAGTCCAAATAGATTTTCAAAGAAAAAAAAAACGTAAACAAAAAGAACAAATATTTAAGAAAACAAAACTATTATGAAAAAAAAAATATATATATTTAACAGAAAGTAGTAAAAACAAATATTGGGTCTTACGCATCAAATTCGCGATATTGGGTTTTATGATTTTAATGGTTTCATAATTAATACTGGGTTAATTATTTATTCTTAACGAAACTTGAAACCCCCTTATGGTTTACCATTTTTCCGATATAAGCTCAGCAGAACGGCCTTCCGAAGTTGGTGTGAATATGACATAAATTGCATTATTGCGAAGGACTGGGTTACAAACTTCATCGAGTTAGTCTTTTCTTATAGGACTTGGTATAATGAAGCACTCCTAAAAGTGCTTCAACTTTTTGCTCTCCGACTCCCGGACTATATTGTATTCTAATGCACAAGTCTGTAGCATATGGTACATTAGAGTCTTTGAAGGTTACTTGATTTTCACCATAAAAGTAGGATTTAAAAAAAAAAAATTAAGTTCAAAAGAACAAATCCATGAATTTATATGTGTGGTTTTTAGTGTGACATACGTATATGAAATAATATCGCTAGTATATTCGTTGGAATATCAATAAGAAGTCCTGCGTACAATAATTGAACATAAAAAAAAAAAATTAAAAACGGACGTTACACTATTTCTTTTCGTTTATAATGTGATATCATTGGATTAAGAATGCAATATGAATATTTACTTTTACCGAAGAGGTAAGGAATGTATTGTATTCGGGTCAAATTTTCGAAGTGCAACGCTCATCGGATCTGTATATTTCAGAACCCCTTGAGTCCATAAAGGGGGAGCGGAGTAGCTCAGTGGTAAGGCACTATGTTGCAATGCTCCCGGTCTCGGGTTCGAGACCGGCTGTGGCAGATAATTATTTATTCTGTGGATCGACCCTGTGGGATCGGGAGACCCTCCTGGGGACCACCTAGCCTCTATAAAATGGGTACCCTTAATTGGGGAAAAACCTGGCGGTTGAGCGTGATCTCGGCCAAATCACCTCCTTGCACAACCGTTGGCCTAAAGACAGTACGGTGCTTAACAAGTACTGAAGCCAGGACCCTTCATGGGTTGTAGTGGTACAAGGTTTTTTTTTTTTTTTTTTTTTTTTTTTTTTTTTTTTTTTTTTTTTTTTTTTTTTTTTTTTTTTTTTTTTTTTTTTGTAGTCCATAAAACGCATTTTTGGCCATTGGTATTTCTGTCCGTGCGTCTGTGCCACGATTATCAAACCGCTCTAACGATTTTGATGAAACTTTCCTAAAATCTTTTCTCTGAAGCACTTTAAATTTTTCTGTTTAGCGCATTCCCGAAAAACAAAACAGAAAAAAAGTTATGAAGAAAATAAAACTATATTCGCGCATAAGCCAAAAAGTATACACTTTTGTTTATAAAGATGAATACAAAAATGTTCGAAAGAAAATTAAATTTCCTAGGAAAAAACACAAAAAAAAATCATCCAAATCGATTCAGTATTAGCAGGGATATAGCGTTTTGAACTTTTTTCACATGTTATAAATTATTTAGCACACGTTTCTGTGGACACCGGTTCATCTTAGTTTAGTTTTTTGATAACGAAAAATATAAATTTTCTGGAATATTTCTGGCTTTTGAAAGATAATTCGATTGTTTACAAAAATAAATCTCCTAGAATTCATAAACATATAAGTACATTCCCGAGAAAAAGCAGGAAAAAGACTTATGACGAAAAGAAAATTTTATTTGCTCATAACGCGAAAATTATCCGTTTTATCTTGAATTGTCCATTGGATATAAATTCAATTACCTACAAAAGAAACTAAAAATCATCGAAATCGGACCATTATTAGCAAAGATATAACAAACATTTTTTGTATTTTACTTTAACTCAAAACGGTAAGGAAAGTCATGTGAGTGGGCGCACCAGATATTTTTTTTTAAATTAAATTAATTAGCACTATTATAATTAACGTTATACAAATTTAACAATTGCTTAATATAACACGAACTTCCACTAGCTTGCAGCTTGACCCGTTCCGCAAGTATTTAGTGGATGGAGTCGAGTTGGAAACTGATAATATTAATATCTTCTGTTTGATCAAACTGTGCAAACAGATGGTTATTGGTTGTAAACTGTTAATTGATCCCAATTTAGTTTCTTGAACCAGTGAGCGGAAATCGGTTAAAATAGCTAGGAAATCGCTTTCCTCCCTTATAGATATAGTTGCCGGAATATAGATAATACTCCCTTAGCCAAATTAACTTTGAACTATAATATAAAGTATAACCATAAATGATATTCAAAAAATGTAACTATAAAGTAAAAGTACATTCATTGTTCGGGATGAGGGTTCGGCATTAGTCGATTGATAATTTATCTGACTAAAAAAATGACTAAATTTTTAATCATGAATAAAAGTACATTAAAAATGGCTGAAATTATATCTGATCAAGAAAACGACTAAAATCCTAATAAATTTTTAGTCATTGATTTAAAACTAAAATTTCAATCGGATAAAAAATTTGTCGGATAAAAATTTATTCGAATAAAAACCGATTTCTTCAAATTAATTTATACTTATCTTTGATTGCAAAAAATAATTTAATGATTTCATTTCATTAAAGCAAAGCCGTTGATCTTTCCTTCATAAAAAAAGCTTTGGCTTTAGTACAATAATAATTTATAATATAATTTATAATAGTGTTATAATAATTTCGGGATAAAGGTTGTGAACAAGAATTTTTCTCATTGAAATAATTATTTATAATTAGCAACATTAAAGTCACAAATGAACAGAAATAAATCATCAATAAATGAAACACTGAAATCAATTAGAGACATTAACGCATCAAAATATATCGCTATTCTAATTTTGTAGTCGTGTACGATGACTACAACTAAAATATTAATCATGAATAACGATTAAATTTTTAGTCGTTAGTAATTTGAAGTGACTAAGTAAAATCATTATTTTCCAATTAGTCACCATTAATGGCTCAACAATTAGTTGTTTCTTTCACTAAAAAAATAGTCGTCAATCGTTAATTTGATAAGCTTCGTCTAAATCCGTTTGGAATTAATTTATAATAATGAGGAAATACAAGGGGTCGATCGATGAATAAAAAAATACAATCAATTTATTACAAGTTTATTTATTAAATTTTTTCGCCAACGTTTCAACTCCCACTGTAGGTTATATCATATTGTAATCTTAAAAAAGTAAACAGCTAATAATTATGAAGAAGAAAACAAAATAAATACCAATTTAAATGTGTGTTTGTATAGAATAGAATAGAAGAACTTTATTCTGGGGCTAGGTCCCTTAAGAATAATATAATTAAACAAATAAAACACAAACAGTATCTGGCCATAAGACTACAAAATGAAAATCAATTAATATTTACAATTTTTTCAATAATATAAATAAGCAATCAATATAAATTCTTGACTCGAAAAATATAATTAATGTGAACAAAAAAAAAATTATAAAAAAGAAGAAAAGAAAAAGAAAGAAAATGAAAAATTCAAAACTAATGCGCTGATTTGCAAAGTTGAAGCTAGTGCATTAAAAATTACTATTTACTTCTGATCTAGATGTTAATCTTAAATTGAAATTTCGTAATTAGAGAGCATCATTTTGGAAAGAAAGAGGGTGTTGGGACAGGAGGGATTTGAAAGAGCATAGAGAAGAAGCATGACAGATATTAGAAGGAAAGAAATTTCAGAGAGTATAGGAATGGGCGAGAAAGGAACGTTCGAATGTTTTGGTTCTGAGGGAAGGGGTATAGAGGTCCAAAAGGCGCGATCTTGTTTCCTGTGCGTGGATTGAGGATTTGAATTGTAGGAGGCTGTAGACGTATAAAAGGTTGTGGGTGGTGATAGGAAAGATCCGAGGAAATATTGTCTACGGTTGGAGGGGGAGAGCCACTTTAACTGTTATATATAATTACTACAATTTTAGGTACGTGTATTTGAATTTGTGGAATATATTGCGGGAAATGAGCTGATTCGTTATTTCCTAGTATATGGGAGAATTTAAGGCTTTTTTAATTTAATCTTACAATTATATCCTTACAAGAATTCTTTTGTAGTTTTTTGCTCTATTTTATTTATAGATTATTCTCGGTTATATCACATTGTAATAATAAAAAATTAAATATGTTAGGTGATCCAGGGTTACTGAGTCATGATTTTACAACATAAAACTGTAATTTAGGAAGAGTAAAAAGCAATATTTGACTGCAAAATATTACATGATTGTTTGGCAATAAACAGACCAGTATAATACATACCATTTGAGGTATGATTTTAGCATTATATATTTTTATATGAATATGTAATTTTTCTTGTCCTATTGGCCCACTTGCTTCGTGAATTTGGGGTAACAGGACCACTCCAGACTGTATTCTATATGAGCACTGCAGCGAATGCCTGGGGTAAGTGGACCTATTTTTTGTAAATTCAATTGATTTAGAAAAAATGTTGGTATGATCAATTGTTTGATTTGAGTATACATTCCGGATGTTATATCGGGATCCTAATAAGGGCGTTTGAAAAAAAGAAATATATTTATGCATTTATTATAATAAACCTGTTTCTTTACATCTAATTACACAAACGTCAAAGTAACTGCAATCAATTCTTGTAATTACAATTGTTTATTAAACTGTGTTTCTTAAACATTATAATTACAATCATTTCTTAAGCTGAATAAGTTAAATTAATTTGTAAATTTTAGTATTTGGGAGGGTGTTCTAATTGTAATTTTTTTTAAATTTATTTTACTTGAAGAAATATCTTGTACAGAACAAGAAGTCTTGATGTAACTAGATTTCAACAAAGTAAAAGATAAAAATAAAATATTAGGCTACATGGTAGTTTATTTTTAATACCAATAAATTATTGGGATAAATGGACCCTCTGGACCCATGGCCGATATACCCATTTCTTAAAAAAATTCGGGGTAACTTGACCATCCCTGCCAGACAAACAACAAACCTAGGAGTGGTAATTAGCATATTTCTAGATAAAATCATTCATTATGCTCACGCCTAATTAGTAACAAGGAAACAGGTACTTATCAAGAAATGGTGGAAGCCCGTTAAACATCCGAACACACGACGTTGTTTGAAATAATCTCTTCCTTAAAATTATTGAAGGTCTCACAACTACAAAATGACCTTAAATGAAGTAATACCTGTTGTTCTAGTGAGAAACAAAGAAAATGAATGTGTATCTACTAAATAACAAATAAATCTCCTAAATATGGATCTGAATAATCCATGGCTAAGTTACCCTCTGAGCCCAGGAACCCCGGAGCACATTAAATAGTATGTTAATAAGAAGAAAACAAAATTAATACCAAATTAAATGTAAACACACACATGTTATATATATAATTATTTTGTATATTTTCCTTGCTTTTTGATATTTTTTCAATCAAACTAATATTCGTTATCATAATTGTGTGAAAAAGAATCTTTAGAATGGCTAAGTACCAATTAATTATTAATTAAGAAAATACATCAAAGTTTTGTCATGAACATCAAGTATGAGTTGGAATTTTTCTGGTGTTTTCAACAGTTAAGCTTACTTAAGCCTGGGGTTGTTGGAAAAACCAAAAGGGAGAGCAAATATATAAGGATTTGGTTGGTGAAAAGAGAGATGAAAAGATATTGATAAGGGGGAATTGGATTGATATTGAGTTAAGAAGAGAGTTGAGAATAATAGGAAGTTTCGAGGTATCTCCTAGAAGATGCGACTCACTGTAGAGCCATGTCCACACTGTTCGAGGCAACTTCTGATTCAACTGTCGTTGGGCGCATTGGGCCCTAACCAATGTTGGGCAAATTTTATTTTTGAAAAAAGTAATTAATGATGAATAACCCATTTATTCGTTATTCTATTATCCAGTGATTAGAGTGGTTAGTAGCTGCCTCGAAAGTCGATCAGGGTGGGCATATCTTGCGAGTAACCCCACTGGTTTGATATCAATGGAGATCTCTGCTTACTATCTGTATATATATTTTTTCTTCCTTACTTTTACTTGTTATTATTGTTTATATTACTTGTTATTTGACATAAAATTCGCTTAATTTTGCTAGAGAGCTATTAAATGGAGGATGCCACCCCCTCAGTAGGCAACGTTTTATTTACTGTATCTTTTATGTATATTTTTATTTGCCTTTATACGAGAAATTGGAATAGCGGAGGGGCCAGATTGCACTATTGATCCAACCCGTGGCACGATAAAATCTTGGGATTAGTTTAACCCAGAAACCTCCAACTGCTAAAACCCAGCACCTCATCTGACTGCAGTGACCTAGGGTGACTGCACTCAACCCTTCACATTTACCTGGGAAATGGTGGTAGTTTCCCGGGCCCTGCATCCTCGGAAATGAGACCCAACGGCGCCATAGTGGAAAAGTACCGTTTCACGACCCGGGCCTGGAAACCTTATCGCTTTTATCTATCGTTGCTCTGTCTTCATTTCCTCTACGCCTTGGAATGTAGAAAATCACTGCATATTTCGAGGTTTTTTTTTTTTTTTTCTGTAAGTGGAAGGCAAATTTTTTAATGAGTTAATTTTGACTAGCGCGTAGTAAAAAAAAAGAAGAAATCAAATGGATACTAAATAACTTTGGAATTCAGTATTCATAGGTTTTTTTTTATTTATTTATTTTGTATTATTTTTTTTTAACTTTTTCAATAAAAAAAAATGAGTTTAACAAAAATCAAATTTAATCAATCTTCTTTCTCTCAGATCGGCATATTTTTGAGAAAATACATATGTATCGCGGTAAACAGTTTTGTTTACAAAAAGTGTTCACACTCGAGTACAGAACGGAACTGCCAGAAGACAATATAAGACTGTAAACGAATTCCAACAAAATTATAGACTACGTCCCAGGACCTAAGAACTAGAAACAAACAATATTAACCAAGATAATTCCATAAATGAAAAAACGATGGCTCAAGATAGACATAGATTCAGGTGGGAAATGGTATAATAGACCTGTAGGTATAGTATAATAGACATCTGGGGGGAATATATATATATATATATATATATATATATATATATATATATATATATATATATATATATATAAACATGTAGAACTGTGAGTATTTTCTAAGCTAAAATATAATTCATTAAAACCAAATTGATAAAATTTAACCCTTCGAATAACCATTACTTCATATTCAAAAAATGTTTGTTATTTCTTTATGGAAAAATATTGCACTCCTTGTTGCTGTATGGATTTGTATTTACCCTATACCGATCAATTCAACCTTACCCCTTTTGGAAGTACTCTTCTTACAGAATGATCGTATGAAAGAGGCCCTTTGGTAGTGGACAATTTAACCAAGGCTCCAGGAAGCTGTATGATGTATGGAAATTGCTGGACTCCAGCCAGACATAATAATGCTTGGTTCTGTTTGTTAGAATTATTTTCTGTCCGGCGCTAGTTTCAATCTCATCCTATAACATTGTTCTCATTCGCATTTCATTTTATTTCTGAGGAGCAGTAGAAAAGAAAGTGATGGTATAATATCTTCAGAATGATTATAACTATGGCCTTAGTCCAGTTTTATGTCAAATTGAATTTTTTTCTGACCATTTTTATTTTTAGGAACAATGTAGTTTTATTATCAGAGCGGCAATTTATTATTTAAAACCTAAAATCCTGCACATTTACGGCAAACCCATATTAAAGAAATTCTATAATTATTTAAATATATGACTCATTAGTATTATCACAATCTAAATAATAAATATGACTGAGATTGATAAAGACAAACTCTGACAGTTAAAAAAGACATTATATGAGAATTTAAATAATTCAGAAAGCTCATGAAGTTGGAAGGGTTAATGTAAAATTCAAAGAGGCTGTTATTTTGTTTCCGAAATTTTAATTATGAATTGTTTTTAATTTTTTATTTGGAATCTCTCCAGGATTATTTAAGAGATCTACTTTGAATGAAGAAAGTAAATTGTTTTTCACAAATGGATGAAATTGACGTATTTGGGCTTATCTCTCTCATTGCATTAAAAAAAAAAAAAAAAATTCACACCCTTAACATCTTATAATAATAATGTTTTTAATATAATTTTTAAGAGTTCATATAAACACTATTTGAAATAAACTCAGCAGCATTCACTTCTTCGTGTCTTCTGTCACAAAAAGTACAATAAAATAGTTTTATATGGAATTTTAGTACAACAATTCTGTAAACTATCTTTGTCAAGCTCGGAAATATATTTTAAAAGTTTCGGTTTAGTTTCCATGGAAGTTCCATTCGTTTCCGTTAAATAATATAACAGTAGAAATTATTAAGTTTCTGCTTTTATATACTCATATACATTGCGTACTTTTGATAACAGGTTGCCGACTTGGTGGGAGGAGGTTCGGTCGCATCCGTCTTCTTTCGGACACACTCAGCTTTCCATCTAGAGTCTTGTAGTCCTTATTTGATACGCTGTATCTTTGCTAATACTGGTCCGATCTCGGTGATTCCTTTTTTGTTTTTTAGATAATTTAATTACATTTCCTATGATTGCATACATAATTTACCCTAAAATGCTTATTTTTTGAGTTGTGCATAAATAAAATATTCTTTTCATCATAACTTTTTTCCCTGCGTTTTTCACGTACTGCATATATGAAAAGTTGAAGGGCTTTACGGAAAATGATTTAGGAAAGTTTCATCAAAATCGTTAGAGCCGTTTAAAAAAAAAAAATTGTAAAATCGATAATATGAAGTACCACTTCCGGCTAGTTGATTTTGACGAAAAAGTTACTTTAACATCATAGGTATATACCTACCTACCTTAAGTACGTAATTTGAGGTTCGTACAACTTTTCGATTTTGAACTAGGCTGTTCACATACATTCACAAAGACAGACACACAGACCATTTTGTGAGACTTGGCTATTTGGACATAGGGGACCTTAAAACGTGTATTTCTGTAGAAAATTCGAATTCTAAAATATTCACAATCGCAATAATTCCCCTTAGTATATATTTCATATATTGGTTAGGTAATGTAAATAATAATAAAAAAACATTTTAGCAAACATTATACACAGACGTTTTTCCCATTATTCTTGTCATAATAATATTTAGCATTGTTAAAAGTTAGCCTAATAATCTCAAACTAGTAAGCGGCAGCAGAAGCACTATATTCGGTTCCCTGTAACTTTGTCAGTCTTGCTAATTTGTTTTTTCTCCTTTTAGAATTAGGTTTTTTATTTACCATCTGGATTTTTTTTTAGGTTCAGAAAGATTTTAGTTTTTTTCAATCTTTTTTGTTTTTTATTTACTGCAAAATTCGTTCACCATTTTTATCTGATTAAAAACCAAAAGTTATAATTATTAGGAAAAAAATTGATTGAAAATACACCTTGAGTTTTTTTAATTAGTTTATTTTGCACGTATTTACCAAATGAGCAGTGTAATAAGCTAATAAAAAAATGTTCCCCTGACTAAGTAATCCTTATTGTGACAGCACTTTGACGTCACAGTCCTATGTTCTTGTGTTGCGATGAATTGAAGGATTCTGGAAAAAGTGTGATTGGTCATAATTTTGAACTGATAATTTTGCATCCATTTTTGGCACATGTTTTATCATTTATTCTTATCTTATACCATGGACATAATTTTGGTTACATTAATAGGAATACAAGAATTTAATATTTAGATTTTAAGATGGTTTTTTCAGGGGAAAATTTAGGTAAGTTTTGGGGAAAAATGCATGACTCACCTGGCAATACTGTACTTGTGTCTCGGATAGTTTCTTATAGAGCAGAGCTGAAGTGTATGATTGTCTGATTTTTTTAATGTTTTATCACTCCCTGTTAGTTACTTTGTTTTCAACAATATATTTTACACTCATAATAAAAGTAAACCAATATAGCATCACTTTTCAAACGTTGATAAAAAATTTCTCTCGACTCCGGCAGGCGCATCAGCTATACGATGCCGCATAACATACTATCCGTGACTCAACTTAAAAGTCGAATCAAACTGATGTTTCCCTCATTTAAATTGACTTCCAAGGCTCTCTAGATAACCTATAGATAATAAATCTCATTAAAAATGTCATAAATATTAGTTAAATAATTTATGTTAATCTTAAAATAGAGTGACATGTATTATAAATCAAACTATTAATTGGACACTATTTCTTGTGAAATATAATAGTTGATGATTTTACGATATCAATTTTTTAAAGTAAAATCACGTTTACCATCACAAACGCTAGGCTAGTGTTAATTATCTTCTTCTTCTCTGGCGCAACAATCCATTGCTGAATCTAGGCCTCATCCAGCAGCCTCCGCCAGTAGGTTTTGTGCTGTAGCTGCCCAGTTCCTGTATTTTAAGAAGTTGTCCAGCATTTGCTGCCACTCCATCTAGTCATCTTGTTTTTTGCCTTCCCTCTCTGCGCGTCCGAAGTAGGGCCTTTGCCATGAGTTTCTTGGGGCCTCAGTTGTCGTTCATCCTTGCTGCATTACCAGTCCAACGAAGTCTTCCAAGCTTGACAAATTATACTACGTCCATACTTTGGTACCATTCTTGGAGCTCCTCATTGTTGCATCTTCGCCAAGCGTAGGGTAGGACCGTAAATCCTCCTCAGTTTTCTCCTTTCAAATGTACGGAGGTGATTCTCATCTGCTTTCGTTGTGGGCCAAGTTCTGTTACATACGACGATATGACTGAAATACCGAGGTATCTCGCTCCTAACAAGTGTCTACAAGATCCTGTCGGGAACACTTTTTTTTTTAAGAATATTATTTCGTATGCTGAGAGACTATTGGGTAAATATCAGGCTGGCTTCAGTAAGGTTCACTCCACTCGAGACCAAATATTTTCCCTGAAGATGATATTGGAAAATATCCTCGAATATCAAGTGGTCATGCATCATCTTTTCATCGACCTACAGGCAGCTTATGACAATGTCGACAGAGAGGAACTTTACCATGCCCTGGAAGTGCTGGGTATACCCGGGAAGCTGATCCAGTTTGTGAAAATGACAATGAGAAGCACGAAATGCTGCCTTGTGCGAATAGGCCTAGACCTTTCTGAGGAGTCCAAGACGGATGCTGGCCTGAGACAGGGGTATGCATTGGCTTGCCTGTTATTTAATATAGCACAAAAATCGGCCATCAGGAAATTCTAAATCCAGGTTGGTGAGACCATTTTCAATCGACTGGTTGAACTAATGGGATATGCCGATTTTATCCGAGCGTTCCCTACGAGAAGACTTAATGAAATTTGATAGGGCACCAGAAAATTCGGTCTAGTAGTAAACGAGGCCAAAACTAAATACATGGTGGTGGAGAAAATTTTTATAAATTAGTGTTTGAATTGTTCAATAAAATTATAATATTTTTTTCTTGCATTTACTGTCCTTCTATACTAAAAAATTGGTAATCTTTGTTTATTGTTGTTTAACAAAACAGAAGCCGAAACACTATAAGAATAAAGATTTGTTCATACCACTGATTTTTATTAAATACCTAGAGCACTGGTTCTCAATGTGTTTGCTGCTAGGCAAGTACTCCATAAGTGTGCCGCAATATTTTTATATAATTTAATTTAATCGAAAATTAAATAAATAATTAAAACAATTTAAAAAAATTAATATTGTTTTTTTAATTAAAATTCTATGTTTGTTTTATTTACTTTTATGTTTTATTAGTTCATTTCTCAAAAAATAAAAATAAATTAAATAATAGGGGTGCTTGGAATTTTGTAATTTATATATATATATATATATATATATATATATATATATATATATATATATATATATATATGGGGTCGGGGTGGCCGAGCGGGTTAGCGCGCTTGCAAAAGTGTACCTACTCACAAACCCAAAGGTTGTGAGTTCGAATCCCGGCACCGGCACTACTTTAATTTAATTAAAGTAATAATTCAAGAAATTTATCACCCCTCCCCTCGGGTATGTGGGACCCGTCAGCCTACTGGAGGCTACTCACACAGACCGGGCGTAGGAGTAATGACCCTACCCCGTGTACCTTAATTGTGAATCGCGTAGTGGTTTCCCAGGACATAAAATAGCCGCCCAGAGGTTTGGTCCATGGACGGTCTGCCTCGGGGAAAGAAATATAGGTCCCCTGCGCCTGCTGACTCCGAACAGCCATAATCCGTGGATACTAGACCTATTCGTCACTGTCCTTGAACCCGAGTGAGTCGGTGGGAAGGACACCGCCGAATTGGTCCCAAAGGGACCGGTTATGGAGCAATGGGCAGCCTGCCGCTGCACCATGGAAACCATGGTTCGCAGCAACGTGAGGTTGGGTGATTCCCTCCAGGCTCTCTGTGCTCCGGCAAGCAATAAATGTCTGTAAGAACACCACATCGCGCGGCCAAAGATCTACAAGGTCATCGAGCCAACAGGAAATATATATATACATATATATATATATATATATATATATATATATATATATATATATATATATATATATATATATATATATATATTTAGATAATACAAATGAAGTCTCAGAAAACTGTTTAAATCAGGAAAATTTTCTATCTCAACACATTATTAAATACCAACCACAATACTTACACATCGTTCATAAAATCAAAAAGTCATATTTTTTTTATTCTCTTAATTACTAATGATTAATAATCTCTGAGTAATAAAAATACGATACAATTGACAAAAAGTTCTAATATTAAATCTTTCCTTTTATATAATTGATAAAATAGAACCCCAAACGCACAAGAAACTCAATTTTATGCTCCCGCCTCTTCCTTTGACGTCAATCAATTACCGTCTTTCATACTTCTACACCTTCATTTAGTTATGTTACCTTTAAAGGCCTCCCTCCCCACAGACATAATGAAGATAGTAAGCACCTTCCATTCATATTTTCAAAAACTGTTCTATTTAATATTTTAGAACTTTATATGTATATATATATATATATATATATATATATATATATATATATATGTGTGTGTATATATATATAGGGTTTGGTCGATAATAATACCCAAGTTTTTAATTGAGGAGCTGAAAGTGATGGGGTGATCATTTAGGATTAAAGTAGGGAAGGTTGTATTGGATCTGAGGAGGGAAATGGAACCTATAACAATGACTTGAGTTTTCATAACGTTTAATCTTAATCTATTCAGGTTCGCCCAGGCACTGATTCTATCTAGGTCTTCCTGAATACAGTTATACGCTAAATACATTATATATGTACATGCTCCATACTACTACTCTGAATAGTTTCCATACTAAATAGTCCAGCCGCGATAGTTTATTTTTTTAAATAAATTGCCAAGGGGCTTTCTCAACGGGATTATTAGGAGAAAATAGATAAAACCAAATTTTATATTTTATAGATAAAATCGATATGTAGCAACATGTTAAAAAAAAAATCGTGAAGGTGCCGACAAATTTGTTTAAGAAAAATAAAAAATCGTACGTAACAGCGTTTCAAAATAAGGAAAAAATGAGGTTTAAACAATTTAATTCGGTCAACAACGTTTTGCAAAAAAAAATAAAAAAAACTGCGAAATATGGCCATTTTTGGTCATTTTATTACAGATCTTTTAATTATCTCAGGAACTTGTTTTGGAGCTTAAATTGTGGCTTTTGTTAATGCCTATTGATAATAAAAATTTTATGCAAAAATAATAACTTGTTACGTAAATAGAGAAATTGCCAAAACAGGTGATCTTGAAAAAAGATTTAAACAAGGGTCAAAATGGTTCTAGATTTATTCTCGAGGAGTTTCTCTACAACCCTATTTTCATGACATATATGTGAGGTTCGATTAAATACCTAAAAAACGGGTTTGAACATAGGGATGTTTCTCGAAACTGGCACTAAAGGCATGCACCTCTGCCGCATCTTTGTTGATCCTCTCTATCCATCTAGTTTTTGGTCTTCCACGTGGTCTCTTGCCAACTACTGTGGTATTTATTGTTGTGAAGAGGCGTTCTGATGGATTGCTTCGAGCTACATGCCCCGCCCATCTTAACCTCCTTGCCTTCATATCATGAGATATTGACTGACCAGTTTCTTTAAGCAATTCTTTATTGGCCTTTCTTCTCCATGAGTTTAGATTTTGATCCCGTATTGCTCCGGTTACCATGCGGAGGACTTTTCTTTCGAATCTCTCTATTCTGCTTTTTAGGGTACCGGTTAGAGCCGAGGTCTCATAGTCGTATATCAGAACTGGTTTTATCACGGTATTGTAGATCCTTTCCTAGATTCCTATCAGATTCCTAGTAATTTGAGATTTCTAGAGATTTTTCGGGTTTTTAGTACTCTTGAAGGAGAGAAGAAAGCCGAGTTTGTTCTTGTTATACCCAGGTCATTGACTGAGGTTATTGTGGAGCCGAGGTATTTCTGGAATGTTCTGCCCTCCACGCAGATATTATTGTTAGAGTGGATTTTTTGGCTATCATATATTTTGTTTTATCTTAATTTACTTGCAAGCCGATTTGCTCTGCTTCTCTTAGCAGTCTTTTTCTCTCAATATCCTCTTCATTGCTTTCAAGGACAGCCAAGTCATCTGTTTATACTAGAATTTTATGTTTCGTTCCGACGTGCACCCTTCCATTTTCGCGTGATATTCTAATCACCTTCTCAAGGGCTAATTTAAACAGCATCGGTGAGAGTCCATCTCCCTACCTTCGACCTGTTTTAACTTCAAAGGCTTCAGACACATCTCCTTGTATCAGGACTAGGCATTTGGGGTCGTTTGTACACGCATTCGTCAATGTCCCGGGAATACCCAGCTCAGTCACGATTTTTCATAGGCAGTTTCTGTCCACGGAATCATAGGCTGCATTGAAATCGACAAATAATGCGTGCACATCCTGTTCTACTTCTCATCGTTTTTTGAGTACCTGCTTTAGGATGAAGATCTGCTCTAGCGTGCTCCTCCATCTTCTGAATCCTGCTTGGTGGTCGCCTATTATATTTTCATGGGGATATATCCGGTTTAGCAGGATATTGGTCATTATCTTATAGACGACCGGAAGGAGTGCTATGCCTCTATTGTTACCACATTCATACATGGACCCCTTCTTTAGGATATTAGGTCTGTTACAAGAGCAAAGTCTTAGAGGTCCTCCCCCCATCTTTAAACAACTCTGATGGTATGCTGTCCAACCCTGGGGCCTTTCTTCTTTTAAGCCTGTCGATAGCTATTTCCACCAGAATGTCTGGTTTTTCAACCTTTTGTGGGTCGTGGTCTTCCAAGTGGTCCATGTCTTCTTCGTTTGTTGGGGTTCCCTTGGTGTAGAAGCTGCTGGAAATGTTCTTTCCTGATGCTTAATACCTTTTCTTTAGATGCCGTCAGTTTGCCATATTTTCCTCGCATTTGCGTGTTTCTGGCTTAATGTGCTACCCTCGTTTTTAATATTTTTATTATGATTAATTAAATTAATGTTTTAGAAAATAAAATTATGAATCTATCACATCCAGAATTGCGATTCAGGACACCGTCACAAGTAAGCAACGCCAATAAACGTTGCGACGACGAGTGTTGTTTTTGAGATACTGCTCTATATCTTCGGAAACTAGTAATCAAATTTAGGATCACTTTTTGAGCCAGCGATATTTAGTATAATAAGCGTATAAGGTGTCCACATCTTATTTATTTTTTACTTTTATTATTTTTATTCATTTTACTATTTTTATAGCGTATATTTATGGAGTGAATGGATAATTTAGCCCTAATACTTGAATTTGGCAGCTTGTATTATATTATAGAACTATTAAATTAAGTGCAATAGAAATAAAAGGAATAAAATTGTTGTTTACTTGGTTCCTAATTACTTAGTTTACGTTTACTGTTTGTAAATCTACGCGTCTGCATCGAACCTTCGGGTGCACTAAGCCTTTTATTATTATTATTATTATTTATTTAATCTGTACGACGAATAAATGCAAATTATATTATGAAAAGAAAAAATATTAATTGGGGTATGATAATAATTCAGAGACAATTAAACAAATAATTATCTATAATTATATATTTATAATTGCAATACCTATATAGCATAACTTATGAAATCCGATTAAATTAATTTGTGGGACTTATTGAATGGAATATTGGAGCAGAATCTGTTGGGGATCTATTGAATTTCGAAATGTGGTGGGGAGCTTTGCTGCTTGACTGACAATGACAGGTTGCCACCTGGGCCATCCAGCTAATGAAGATACTTCATATCTCTTGATCATTTCCTCCGATAGCACCATCCACCAATTGTGCTGGAAATTTAATGGGACCATTACTTCCTCTGATGGTTATTGGAAGTAATTGCATCGTCGGAAGGTTCACAGCGCTTTACTTAAGGGAACGCTTTGGTTCATAAAATGGGTTCAAGGAAATATAATAAAATTACTAATATTTCCTTCTTATTGTAAATCTTTAATCTTATCCAGTACTTAAAACAGTAATAATAAATATTTAAGTACTGTAATAATTTATTGACACAACATTTCTATGCCAGTGGCAAGTACTTTCAAAGAAATGCATGGTAGAGAACTCCGACAGACTGTTCCTGGTACAATGAATGGCACAATGTCATACTTTTTCTTTTTTAACCATTGTTTTAATGTTTTTTAAGATTTATAGGAAATTGGGAACAACTACAGAGGAGCGGCGCACTATCAGAAGAGTCTAGAGACTGAATCGAGTGTCGTCTCACTAGCGATCTCTGGTGCCATTCTTGTTAACTACGTACCTCATTTTTCAGCACTTTCTTATAAATTGGTTTTATGCTCATTGCTTAAAGCTGTTTCACAGTTTGCAAATTGATTATTATTTGGATATAACTGTTTGTTTGTTTTTTTAAAGAAAAAAGTTACTTTTTATTTTAATGTACTTAACATCTTCCCCTTTTTCACATAAGAATATAAGTATTTCACTTATTTTTATACAATTAAATAATAATTAATCAAGTAATGTTTTTTTTTAAATGATCTTCATAATTCAAGGCAATGATTAATAAACATTTGTAATAATTAATTTCATTAATTTAATTATCTAATTATATATTAATTAGATAAAAATAAGGTAAATGAATATGTTCATAATTAAAAACCATAAAATTACCTCTTTACTATCGCAATTGAATTTTTTAAATAATTAATTTAATTTTCTACAAAAATAAATACTGTTAATATTATCCATTATGATTATAAATGATTAAGTTCATAATTAAAAAACATGAAATTACCCAGTAACTATCATAAATAGGTGCAAACTAGAATCTAACAAAATTAAATCACAATGGGTTTAGCAACTCCGAATAAAATTTGTGCGACGTAACAAAGCGGGGTAAAATATTTTTTTTTAGGGAGAGACAAAGTTGATATTCGTTTTTTGCACCCCTCAAAACTACTAAATACGAATTTTCATAGCAATCGAAAAATTGCTTGTAAAAAAAGAGCTTTAAGCGGTGAGCATAAAACCAAATTTATAAGAAAAAGAAGGCACGTAGTTAACAAGAATGGACCCAGAGATCGCTAGTGAGACGACACTCGATTCAGTCTCTAGACTCTTCAGATAGTGCGCCGCTCCTCTGTAGTTGTACCGGTACCGGAAATTGTTTTAGGCAAGTTGGAAATAATGGCAATCATGCTTCTGAAATAATAACTTTATTATCCAATATTAATACAATAGTTAACGTTTCGGGGTAAACAATACATGGAAATGGTTAAAAAAGACCACACCGCGATTCTCAATTTAGGTACACGGGGTAGGGTCATCACTCCTACACTCGGCCTATGTGAGTTGCCTCCAAGTAGGCTGAAAGGCCTCACATACCCGGGGGGGGGGGTGATAAATTGCTCGAATTATTAATTTAATTATATTTAAATTAATGCCGATACCGGGATTCGAACTCACAACCTTTGGGTTTGTGGGTAGGCGCGTTAACCCGCTCGGCCAACCCGACCCCCCTATATATATATATATATAAATAATTTTAGTAAAAAAAAATTCTACCCTAAAAAGTTTATTAATAAAATAGGGTACAACCAAATTAACATAAATCTAGATTCAAGCAATAATACAGTAAATGATAAATAGCCAAAAAACAAACATCTAAGGATAAAATATTTGAAAATGGAAAAAAGGCAACCAAACCCACACAAAAATTCATCGCTGATTTTTTTAAAGTTAAAGAGATGAATATTAACAAAAACAATGATAGTAAAAATACTATTGGTCAAAACAAGGAAAAACGAGAAAAACTATTTTTTTAAATGCATTATGTCCCTAAACTGACAGAAAACATTAAGATTTTTTTTTTAATTTTATGACCATTATGGCAAACAATTTGGTCTTTATAATCATAGTAAACTTCTTAATCACGCAATAAATATCAATGATAAAATTAATATTCTGAATAAGCGAATTAACTGATGATTGGTCTGACACCCTGGGCTGAAACGTAAAGCGGGGCAAAGAGCTCATGTAACTTAAATCTATTATTTTTTTTTCCATAGCTCTTAAATATCTAGAAACTTAAAGATATGCCAAAAAAAAAATCGAATATTATTATTGCAATTTATTACAACTTCTAAGTTTCGTGTTCTAGGTCGTTAAGATTATTCCATGTGAATTGTTATTTGTATTATTTACCATAAATTAGCATATATATTTAAGTTATTTGATATTGATATGTTATCTCGCTATAACGAAGATTTACTTATAATAATTACTTAAATTGTAAAATTATTTAAGCAATTATGAAATAAGTTTCTCCTTAGGTGAAACACGACTTACTACACATAGTGAAAGTTCAGCAACCCGAGTTATAAGTGTTCTAATATTGTATTTCAAAATGAATTTCATTGCTTAATATCCTAAGTCATTTCTCTTTAAGGTGTTATTAGCTCATATTTAATCTTGAAAATTTAAAGTTCTGCTTTACTTATAAATTAATAATTTTGATATATATATATATATATATATATATATATATATATATATATATATATATATATATGTATATGTATATGTGTGTGTGTATATATATATATATATATATATATACATATATATATATATATATATATATATATATATATATATATATATATATATATATATATATATATTGTGTATATAGGAACCCAATGTACTTGGGCAGCTTAGCCTAGAAATAAAGCATTTTTCCGTTTGTGAGAAAAAAATTATCATCCTCTATATCTTGAAAGCAAAACGATAATGATGAACCTTCTAAAGCTGATGGAAAGGAAGACCTTTAGACTTCTAATGATCATAGTACTTTCCCGACCTCGGTATTTTAACAGTTCTGAGCGTTTTAAATTATGCCATCGATTTAGATATACAAAAATAAATAGATTTTTAGGCTTGTTTTTATTATTAAAATATTTGGTAATATTGGCCGTAGATTTAATTAAGGAGACGGTTGGTGTTGCGGCTTTCATCAGGGCTAAGCAAAATAATATACAAGAACAATATATTTTGAAATATGAATAACGAAATAATGCAGTAGAATATATATATATATATATATATGTGTGTGTGTAAATATACATACAAATATATATTTATTAAATATATCGTTGACTTGGAAGAAGAGAGCCACAATACGTATTATACAGATTTTTTTCTCAAAGAAATATACATGTATGGTATACTTCCCAGAAAAAAAAAAGGAAGACATTTTTTTTTCGTATTGTAGCACTTATCTTCCAAGCGAAGGATATATTTTAAAGTATTCTATTGTATTTTCTATATTTCATTTTTCCAATCAATTTTCATACATCATATATTCGTTATTTTCAAATCACCTATTTATATTGTTTCATATATACAATTTTTATGTGTGCCGAGTATCTGTAGGCTTCCATTCAAGGCTAGGCAAAACAAGATGCAATAATAGTAGAATGAAGATTTAAATATCATAGAAATACGAATAAATAATGTAGGATCACCTGTTGGAATATGTAACATTAAAATAGTAAACGTGAAAATGTATGAAATAGTTTGTGATATGGAAATATATGAGAAATAATAACATAAAATGTGGAAACTGAAATAATAAAAAATGTATGAAAAATGAAAGATGAAAAAATACAATAATATATATAAAATATATTTCATATTTACACGTATCGTTCTTTTGGAAGAAGAATAAACTAAAATAAGAAGAAACAATACGAAAAAGTGGAATTTTATAGGAGAAGCGTTTGCCTACTGGTTCATCGTTTTCCCTTAACTCACTGATAAAATATCAAGTTGGACATTTTCTTAGTCAATACCACTTAATTTTTTTGTTTAAAAAAGAAATTAATCATAATTTTTGGAGCAATTAATCATTAATTATAAATCAAAATATTGGCAGTTTTTCATTTAAAAAAATAGTGCAAGCTCTTTTAGAGGTTGTTGATAATAGGAACACATTAAAAAAAAAACACAAAAAAAACAACTAATAAATAATAAATTGAATTTAAAAAAAAAAACTCAAAATATTTTTAGCATAAATAATGTTTTTAATGTACATACTATTTCATATATTTTCACTATTTCATATTCCCCATGTTATACTACTTTGTTTATCCCTCTTTTTTCTATGATTCTCATCCTCATTCTATTATCTTATCTTGTTTCGCTCAGCCCTGATCGGTACACATTAAAGCAGCATAATTTTTCTTACTCACCCCCAACCATCTTTTTGTTTGAAAAAAAAAAAAATCCATATTTTTGCCTCATTGATTCGATCTGCATTGCAAACAAAAAATGTATTCCAACCAATAATGTTTGTTATAAAATTTAAAAACTAAGTTAAGGTAATGCGGGGCACGTGTGCACTATACTTTGCAAAGTTCGACTTTACAAAGTTTACCCGACTTTACGACTTTACCCTATAGGGGTAATTGAGTACAAGCTATTTGGAAGTCTCATTATTTAAGCAGTAGTGGTTGTGGGGCAAGTGCAAAATAGTTGGTTTCCGGAGGATTATTATACTAATGAAAGAATCGAAAACAGTTAAAACGTCTGAGATCCACATTTTATAGTTTTAGTGACAGTTACGAAAGGGGAATGTGGTATATAATTGAATAAACGTACTGAAAAAAGGAAGTTTTATTTCAATGCGCTAGTCCAGAGTTGCCACGGAAAAGCATGATAGTGGGGGCAAGTGTAGACCAAGGCATTTCTCTCACAATAGAGATCTGCACTTACCCCAACTGTAATGTTTTGTCGGGGCAACTGCGGACTCACGCTTCAAAACTAAAAAAACTGTCAAAGAGAAATGCAAATCACAGAAAACTGTTTTTAAAAAGTAGTTTATCAAGGTTCTACTTATCGCAAAACTTTTTTTTTTTTTAAAGCTTAATGGTGGGTAAACACCGATACAGCTCTACAGCAGAAATTGAAAGATCCAACATTGTCAACAAGTTGGAATTGATATCTTTACAGCTCGTTATACAGCACCTTAGCTAACACTCGTGGCTAATTTCTGATACATAAGTGTTTAGAGTTCGTGTTCTCAAATTGGCAGTTCTTGTAATTTCTGAATTTGGATTTAACGAAACGATTATGCACTTACCCCGAAAACATACTTGTCCCACATTGCCTTACTTAATTTTCATGTTGCTATAGAATATTTCATTTAGGTAATTAATCAGGTAAAAAGTAATTAATAGTGATAGCGGATAGGGAATTATTTCTTTCCTTGAAGGACAATAAGCCAGAGAAAGAGACTATTCAATTAATTATTCCACTGTGATATTCTTAGGAGACATTTTTTCCATGAACAAGGTTTTATCGCTTACGTAATCTTTCAATTTTTTTTTTTTTTTTTTAAGTAGCTACTACATATTACAAGAGGAGAAGATGGTTGCAGATACCGTCAGAAATGGATCGGAATGCGATTTTAATTCCATTCGTTCGTCAACAATCGTCGAATCGTCGAATTGACCCTGAAGAAGGCCTACACATTGGGACGAAACGTCGGCACACATTGAAACTGTATATTACCTGCTGTGATTTCATCTAGTGTCGAATATATCCTCATCATTATAGATATGCACATTGATCCGTGAATTCGCTCAAAATTTGAATCTTGATTCTCCGAGAATCTTTTAGTTATGTTAGGCATCGTATATTATTGGTTTGTATGTTATCTTAAGTATCGTATATTATTGGTTTGTATGCTATGTTAAGCATCGTATATTATTGGTTTGTATGCTACGTTAAGCATCGTATATTATTTTGTACCGGTTTGTATTATTGGTATTACATTATTGGTGACTCCTGTGACAATCGATTGAGCTTATGCCTCATTATGCATCAGTTTTTTATATTTTTATTTTAATAAATATACATGTACTTTTTTTTTTCATTGAAGAGTCATTGAAGCCGGTTTCGTTTCAACATCAAAAGGGGGTTTGAATGCAATTTTTCAAATGGATTTTTCCTTTGTTGAACTTGATAAACTCAATGCTGTCAGACACCAGTCGTCAGCCTGTTGGTGACATGTGAAGTATGCATTGACCATTCATTGTTCTTGGTTTTACTGATTTAAAAAAAAGTATATGTTGTTAATTTTCACATAAAATATATGATAAACGATGGTTTGAGGAAAACAATTTTACCTGCATTTCTGTTTGTAGCTGTACTTCTAAAATGAAAAATGAAGATGTTTACCATTTCGTCGTCGTCTGCCTATGTTATAAACATATATATCAATAAAGTTATTTTTATGACAAAAGAAAATGCAGTGGATTTATCAAATAAAACAATTTAACGAAAATGTACCCTTAAGTAAGTATTTATTTAAAATTAAAACAATTTTTAGACTTGTTATTTAATATATACCTATATACCGGTATATAATATATTTAATATATACCGGTTTACAGTATATATGTATAACTTATGTTCTCGCGGACTAGAACTGCCAAAAAAAAAAGAAAATTGGAAGACGAAATAACACACGCAAGTGCTGGAAAAACTCTTTATTCTTTCTTATAATCCCCTATATATATATATATATATATATATATATATATATATATATATATATATATATATATATATATATATATATGTGTGTGTGTGTGTGTGTGTGTGTGTGTGTGTGTTTGTATCTTAAATTATATTATAAATAACAAACTTGCTATATTCCTACTATTACCTTTTTTTGGTCATTTAAAATATTTAAGTAGACACATTTATTGCATCAATTACATTAAAACAATTATCTTGGATCCCAGCAGACGACCATTCTTCAATGCCGAATGCCTTTAATTTGGTCTGAATTATATGCACTTGTAAAATCACACCTTATTGGTATATTATATATCTGTCTCCTGAGAAATATGTGAATATGAAAATATGTTTACCGTAAATATATTTACAACAATAAAAAGTATTGTGACACTTGGAGTTTTAGCTTTCCTACTCTTGTGGTTTTAAGTTCGTACTCCCGGTTTTTCTACGTCTCGTGGCACTTAAGCGAAGTTTTGACACTTTTGGGACTAGCCTAAAAACCAAGAAGTCCCTCATTGGAGAACTTTACTGTAAACGAAGTTTAAAGTCGATAGGTCTCCTATTGTTCGAGTTACCTTTCAACTAAGTTCCAAAAGCTTATTACTAAAGTTTAATCGCTTTTTCCGGAGCTTTATAATCTAACTTGATGTATTATAAATAAACTGACGCTTGACGTCATATTTGTATGGTTATAGAAATATATTGAATGTTATACTCAATTATTTAGATTACAATTATTTGTTGCTGCAGGCCTCATTTCTTTCTTTTTTTTTTTTTTAATTAGATATTTTACTTGAGTAAAATAAAAAGTCATATGAGTCATTCTCATGAGACTTGTCAAATTCGCATCTTTTGACTTTTATTTATTATGGAGTTGGTCCTGATTTTTGTGTATATTATTGGTGATTAAACCTACCATTAGTAAGTAGTGAATGGCCGAAATATTTACATTTTAAATTTTGAAATTCTAAATTCTCAAGTATGTTACTGTCCACAACCTGATTCACTAAAACATTCAATGTGATATATTAATGAAAAATGAGATGCAAGCCAAATAGAAAATATTAATTAGAAGGTACAAGTGTACTATTTTGAAAAAAATTAATGGTATTTAAATTTTAAAAATTTCCTATGGTTAGGAGGTCATCAAGAACTTATGTCTCCGGGGTCCTGGAAGCGAGTGCTCAGGTATGTTACCACTATTATTTCGGAGAATATTGGTTTCCTAAAGTGGCAACCCTGAACTCCTCTGACCTTTATTACCACATTTTTATCGTTCTCTGATAATTTCTATTTTTTTAAGCGGCTACGATTAAAAGCCCTACTTAAAAGTTTACAAAAATATAATATATTTTAATTTACAAACAAAATTTATAAAATTTATTTTTAAATTTGAATTCTCAAGTATGTTTTCACTATAAAAGTAATATACTTGAGAAGCTGGTAACATGCTTATTAACCCTTAACTTGACAATGTATCACATAAGGCAGTTCTTTTGTTCACTTATTCTCATGATACAATTATATTATTCAGGGATAAATATTTTTAAATAATTTTTTTGTGAAAAATATTACATTTAGAAATGTATTGTGAAAATATTTTTTTTAATAAAAAAAAAAAAAAAATCATAGAAATGTTTTGCCAAGTTTAGGGACTTATAACAATTTTATAAAGAATATTTTTTTAAATTCAGAATGATGTTCTGCAAAGTTTAGTGTTAGCATACATTTTTTTTTTCCAAAGTTATAAATTGCAGCGCGAGATTATAGTTAGTTTTTTGATCTAGAATCTGATTATTTACTTTGAATATGTGATCAAGTACCGAGTGATTTAATTTGTTAGTATTGTTAACCATTTGAATATAGGAAAGAGCAATTATATAAAATAATTCAACAAAGTAATGTAAGTTAAGAAAAAATTGTTTTATGAAATGAAAGGAAGAAACTTACGTGTGACATGTTATTGGAGGGACGGATTGGTTATTGGGCTTTTTTATATGGCAACCTAAAGCGACACTACAAGGAATATTATTTTCCTTTAAGACTGAAACAACAATGTCATTAGACGACAATAACTAATTAACGAAGCGAAATAATATCGTAAGCGAATCAGTAATAAAAACAAAAGCAAATAAGACTTTGATCGCTGTTTGATAAAACAGGGTGAAGAAGGGGTTGGAAGTAGTGGGGGTACTCGCCCGGCTACTGGTGCCATCCCTCAACCACCACTTGTCCTTCTAGTTTATTTTATTTTCTGTGCTAACAACACACTACTTCGAGTAAAACATAATACAATTTCAGACATCAGAGATACTCTTTTCGTCATGGTCCTCTGGCGAGTAGAAAAGAGAAAATATATATTTCATTTGGATGAAGATTGCCACAATATGAAAAAAAAAAAATCTTTTTTTTGTTGGAAATGTTCCATTAGTAATCTTATATTGAAGTGTATATATATTTCTTTGAGAAAAATTCGTCAGATTTTTGGTATCTATATTAGCCGCGATGACAATTTATTGTTAGTTTAGCTATTATATGTTTACTTGTCAAGCATTATGACTTCTTTCAAACTGTGTAGAGAGTAACTATATAAAGATTATTGTAATAAGGAATGCAATAAATTATTTTTAATGTAGTAACGATATTATTCTTACAGCTAGTTAGTTCATCAAAAATTATCAATTTTGCTTTTGTATGAATAATTGAAAACATGATCATGTATGTTGAAAGTATTATTTTGTACTTTAATACATTCTATAAAATGTTTTGAGTTGATTTTTGTTATAAAATACAATTTATTGTTGGATACATTTTTTTTCTTAAAAAATTATACGAAAAACTATAACTATTTGATTCATCATTAAATGATCGAAAATTGTAGTTAAACATTAATTTAAAACAAAAATGGTTAGTAGTACTGGCTAAGAAAATGTTGGGCACATCTTCCAAATTAACAATACGAGAAATAAATAATATACAGGGTGTTCATTTTAAGACGGCTCAAACGCATTTTATGGAAAAACGGTTGGTCTCAGAGAAAAATGCTAGAGGAAAAAATTGTTGAGTGTAACGTTTTCTTCCAGCATGTGCCTATTATTAGAGAATATAACGCCGCGTTAACGCCTGACGCGCGTCCAAACTGTGAGGTTCCCAGATGACCACTATGTTTAGAGACATCATTTCAAAGGGTGATCAAATTTAAAACGAGTGGTGCAAACCCCATTTTAATATCTTTAATTATTTAAATTAATTATTAGGAAACATACTGTCCTTACAGGCTTGTTCATATTTTTATTTAACAGGGAAAGAGAAATAATAAAACATTTTATTAATTAATATTTACGTTCTGAAACTTTCAAAATTAAATCACTATTTTTAGACAAATAATATTGATGTATAAAATTCCAGCTTAACAGGTTGGCGAAGGTGTTTTATGAGATAATAATTTTCTGAAATGTTACAGTAATTTCCGTAAAAGTTTCGCAAGATCCCGCTTTGCCACCTACCAAAAATCAAAGTTAAGGCTGTCTAGTTTTAGATGGTATGTGGGATTTCTGCTCCTTCTTGCAACTTTGGAATTTGAATGGGCTCGTACAAGCTTCCTCAACTAATTCCAGTCCTAAATATTTAAAATTTTGGTTGGATTTAGATTAAATTATATCAAAATATTCTTGGTCTTAGAATAATTCTGTATAGTCAAACCCAAGTTATCGCAAGTTACATTTTCGGGGCTGATTTCTCAGCAAGGCGTTATAATTTTTCTGATGCAATAAAGGCATTTTCTTCGTTTAGCGAAAGCCTAATAAACTGTAAAGCACTGAAATCCGCTCAATATAGTAGGATAAAATGATGGGCAACCAAAATGTAAATAACAACGACGATGAGTTACATTTTTTTTTTTTTTTTTTTTTTTGGTCTTTTATTTGAATTTAATATATATATTTCTATTTATACAGTTTTAATTTTATTTAATCGCCTCGAATTCCGCGCAATGAAGCGGGACTTATTTGAAATAGACATATAGTCAATTAATCATTTATTTATTTTTTTTTTTTATTAATTAAAATAAAAAGCGCCGTGAAACGAAAGATCGATCTTTGAACCATTATTAAAATGGAACACTTTTAATGCTGTTTGAATGGGTTATTTCAGAAACGATACGTGTACATATTATTAAACCGTTCCTGATGCATCTGATTAGTTTGTTATTGCTCTGTTTTAAAAATTTCTATTTCTTTCTGCTACGCAAATTTTCATTTAGTATTTCTCAGGTATTGAAGAGTTCGTTTTAAAGAATTTAATAATATTAATAACGATTTTGATTGAAATTCGAAATTTCCCTTAGTTTTTAAGTTTGGATTTAATCGTATTTAAGAATATCGTTTTTACTTTATTAGGCTTTGATTAAGGACTGTATAAATGGATAATTCGAAACCAAACTGGGATTTTTATGTGCTTTCACAAGATTCGCATTGTTGGCTGCTTGTAGCCTTTAGTGTTTTGAAATACTGAAAGTGTTTTTGTTTTTAATTTTTTTTTAGTTTTTTATAATTAGGCTGGTATAGGAAAGGGATAAAAAAAAAAAAATCTTTCGCGTTATTCGCGTTACCTACCGCCAAACGGACTTCACCATACGATTTAGCATGACAAAATTCGTAAAGTGTAACCCCCATTGAAATTAATAAATGGAAATATATGGGTGGAAAAACCCATGTCCAGAAAATCATTTCCTCAAATCGTTTCGTCCCATTGTGTGGCATCTAATTGTCAAATATGGGCATTTATTCTGGGAGAAAACATTACGCTCTACAATATTTTCTTTTAGCATTTTTCTCCCAGACCAACCGGTTTTTCCGTTAAATGCGTTTGAGCTATCTTAAAATGAACACCCTGTATATTATTTATTTTTTATTTCGTGTATTTGGAAGAAGTGTGTAGCAATACGAAAAAGTGGAATTTTGCAAGTGAAGCGTTTGAAGTTGGACTATTTAGGTTTATCGCTGTCCCTCAACTCACTGATTAACATCATGTTCAAAATTTCTTTAGTAAATTTATTTCATTTAAAATATTATATAATATAGCCAGATATTGTTTATTTTTTATTTGTTGGGTTGTGTTATTCTTAAGTGACCTTGTGCCAGAATAAAGTTCTTCCATTCTATTCTATAGGTTTGGGAAAGTAAAAAGTGTTTAAAATATCAAGTAAACTAGCCTTATAGATTTTTCCACGCCAAAATTAATAGCAGATTTGGATTCATCAAACCAAAAAATCAATGTTGAAAAAATCATCAAAAAAGAAAAAAATTCAGTTCCGAGGGTGCACACAATTTTTTAAAGCTAACAATATTGGTATGGGTTTGAAGTACTCGTCTTCAGTTCACCCGATATCAGCGTTCTTGGACTAGTTAAAAAGAGGGGTGTTTCTTCTTTCCATTCTCATAAAAAGCATTATCTCATTAAAAAAGCATTATGTTTGTGTAAAAAAAATGTGATTACCAAGTATAAAAAAAAGTTTTTTGCGGATAAAGTTGGTTCTAAAACACGTAGGAACACCACGGTTAAAGGAAATCGCGTAGTTTAAGAAACTTTACCGATCCTCCTAATTTGGTTTGAATCGGTCAAAGGGTTCCTGATCTATGAGCGACTATTTGAATCTTAAAAAAAAGTTTGAAGGGCGAACTGATGGTGCAGAGCTTCAAACCTAAACGTAATTTTGTGGCTTTAAAAATTTTGAGTTCCCTCGAAACTGTTTTTTTCGATGATTTTTGGTAGAATCCAAATCTGCGTTCATTTTTTATGTGAAAAATCTATAAGGATAGTTTACTTAATAATACAAACAAATTTTAAACCAAAAATCGATTCTTTTGTAATGTTTATATTTTTCCCCTTATTAGTTCTAACCAGTCGGATGTATCACTTTTTTTCTTTTGTCTTACCATTACGCGTGTAGTTTTTATTTTCGTATATATCTTTTATATGGTCTATGGCTATCCATTTATATATTCCTCATGTTTGTTATCTCTTGTATTTGTATCCTCGAAGAAGGATTACAATGTGTGCCGGAACGTTGGCATTCACTAAATAGTTTTATACTAATTTTTTTTTTCGTTTAGTTCTGACCGCAACTTGCCGTATTTTTCTAAATTAAAACAAAAATTCTCCTTCTCTCTTTATTGGTTCTTTATATTTCCAGAAGTTTAAGGGAATTGGCAATACTTCCAAGCCTCTTTTCATTACTTGTTATCAATACCGTACGTATATTTTGATTTCGGGAGATTCCAGCCAGTATATTTTGAATTCTGCCTGAAAACAGTGTCTGGAGTTTTCATTGTCATGCTAATGAAGCCCTGTTCCGTCCGTTCGCTATTCGACTTTTAAAGCCTTCTGGATGAGAATCGTAACCATTCCAGAAAGGGTTTTGTATGGAACGATGTTTACTCTCCATATTTAAATTTATTGGTAACCGCAGTGCCCTATTTAGAGGTAAAAAGAAGACGGAAATGTTTATAATTTCCCATTACGTATATTTTTCAAACTGGTATTTTTATACAAAATACAAAGAGGTTTATTGAACTATCTCTGAATCCTCATGATGATCTTTGAAACCGCTATTAAGAAAATATATCTATTTATATATATTTTATATAATATGTCTATATATATATATATATATATATATATATATATATATAATTCTTTTTTTTTAATTTTTTTTTTTTTAGTCAAATACTCAAATTGTTAGTTTGTTATTTTATTATTATTATTTTAATGCGATGAACTGTAATTTAAGTACACAACATAGGCAATGAGGTAATTCGGCAGACAGCTTCAGTTACTTCCACCATATATTGTTCCAGAACGCATCTTCCCTTAGATCCTACATATTTGCTTCTTTATATATTTATCCAGCCTTTGGGGAGGGGGTGGTATTTTTTTTTTAATTTAAAATTATTTTTTTAATTATTTTATTTTTTTTTTTTAATGTTGAGTATGTAGGGTGGCTCAGTTGGTAAGGTCCAGGACACCTAACTCCCGGATCCGTATTCGATTCTGGCTGTGGTAGATAATTTATTTATTCTGTTATATCAATCGTGGATCGACTCTGGGATCGGGAGACTCCTTGGGAGACATCCAGCCTCTATAAAGTGAGTATCCTTAATTTTGGCGGTCGTACCCTTCAGCAGTTCAGTATTTTTTAAGTACGTAATTTAAATAAATATATTATAATACTGATTTTAATAACGTTCATGCGGTATAGAGCGCTGGTTTTCTATTCTGAATAAATTCGGCTCGAATCCTTGCTTGCCACACTAAATTAATTTTTAACGAAATATTAGTATTGAATAGTAGTCAGGAGTGAAATAAGGAGGTTGGAGCCCATTGCTGGTTGTTTAGTCAGAGTCTCTGATTGTTTATGAGCTGGCGTATACATATTACGATTTGATTGCAGAAATTATCTAAATTAAAATTTATTCAATCAACGCTACATAGCATATTCAAACTTTATTTATTATTTTGGGAGTAAATTGTTTATAAGACCTAAAAGAAGCAATTAACACTTATCTGGAAAGCTATTATTCTTTCACAATATCCTTAGATAAACTTTATAAGGAACACGAACTCTGTAGGCATGAGAGCGGGGAAGTTTCCTATCAAGATTATCATATCGCAGCACTGCTCTGTCGATAAAAAGTTAATAAATCGTATTTTTCGGCCTTGCAGGATTTTTATATTTCTTATAATATTTATATTGATTTATTTTTATTTTTGTTATCTGATAATTATTCGTTATATATGCACTATTCATTCTGATTGTGAGTGGCCCAAAAGTAATTGACCCCCCCCCCCTCTCTCTCTCTCTCTCTCTCTCTCTCTCCCTCCCCCCCCCCTCTCTCCCTCCCTCCCTCCCTCCCCCCCTCTCTCCCTCCCTCCCTCCCTCCCTACGGAATGTAGACATTTATTTTTTGTGCTTTATAGCATTTTTTTTGTTTCTGTGAAAAATTTGAGCTGGCAAAGTTAAAGTTAACATTCAGCACCCAAAAAAAGCATAAATAATTAGATTTTTAGAACTTCTTCAAATTTCCGCTCATCTGGTTCACGTTCGGCTGAACTACATTGCGTCTCCCAATTTCGACCCACTTTCGCTTCAAAACAGAGGACCAAACAAAGAAATCTCTAAAATCATAATTTTTGGTAATTTATTCTTGTTTAATTTAATATGAAATGAATATTATAAATTATTCAATTAATGATTTCAAGTAACGAGCGAAAAAAAATAACACGTTTTTAGCATTTTTTTGATACTTTCAGAAAAAATTTGAAGTGAAAAAGTTGAAATTCGTAATCGTAAATGATCAAATTTTCAGAACTTTTCCAAAACATTCCACCTAGATCCCTTTCTGTACTCGTTCAGTCAGAATAATACTTTTACGAATCGAAATCGAAATATCTACAATGTCTGCAGATTTACGCAGCTGGATACTACTTCCTCACGTAAATAGAAGCCTGATAGGCTAAGAAAAACAAGTTAGAACACTGCGCTCAAAAGGTGCACACTTTAAAAAAAGCTATTTAAACAATTCAAAACAAGTACAAAAAATACATATAAAGCCCTTTAACGAAGTAGCCCAGAATTTTGACCACCAAATTACCAAATTCCACCCTTCAGAGTATGATTTTTGATTGCTATGAGTTTGAGTTAAGCAATAACTGCTATGAGTTTGAGTTAAGCAATTACAATCGTAAAAATCTCATTTTGCTCTGTAATTCTGGAAATGGGCACGTGAACTATTTTAAAATGATGGGATGTACATGAATCGGCATTTTGAGAGGGTTGTTATGTAGGATTTCTTTCCCACGTTTTGACCACCGTACGGCGGACGGACGGATTTGTTTTTATGCCATTTTTGGATTCTGTGTAGTTGATAAACCTCAAATTTTAAGGGGGGTTATTTTTTTTTCTTGGTCCATTGGCAAAGGTTCATTATTGAATTAATAAATTTTTTTAATGTTTTTATTAAACCTTTTTAGAAAAATCTAAAGAAATAAAATAAAGTTATAACAATAATTTTTTTAATTAGCGTTTATGTAATATGTTTCTTTTTTTTTTACGAATATAAATTAAAATAATTCAATTTTCATTTAATATAATATTTACTAATTGCAATTCTTCCAATATTATTAATCAGCTGCTGAAAGTATCTCCGTTTATTCTCCAATGTGATTTGACTTTTTAGCGTGAGATATGCAATATCTTGTAGTCTACTCTACATTTGGTATTTATGTTACTAATATATTTAAACATTTAAATTATTTTTAGTAGTACATTTTGCTTGAAATGTCTACTTACACAAAAGGACCCGTCAATTTCGTCCTATAACTAGTAATATAATTCGTACAATAGTGCATATATGCTGGAAAAAAATAAATATAATTCGTAAATACCTTTCCCACTAAGCTACGAGTCATATGAACTTGTTATCCAATCCGTTACAATTAGTCTTGTCATTTTAAGGATTAACTGCCTAATAGCTAATGATGCTAAGTAATTTACTATAGGGGTGGAATGAGAGAGGGTTGGTGCTTAATGTTGTACAGTCCCATTACCGATGTGTGTGTGTACCCTAAGGTTTGTTTATGGACATCTATTAAGCTATTGATGACGAAATTCGTCGAGTATTCATCTGTGTACTGCCAGCTAGGGGACCAGTGTTCACTATATTGTCAAACTGCGTTTAATTGGTAGTGAAATGTTAACTGTAATCGGTCATGAGATGGAAATGGTCCGATGGAAGCAGATTCAAAATTTTCCAGCACTCTTTTCCATTTTTCGAGAAAAAAAGAATATTCGAAAATAATTTTTGATAAAACATCTTTCTTATCGATGACATTTTTTTATATCTGCATCACAAAATCCTTAAAAATAAACAAACGCTGGTATTTCAACATTATTTAGTATTACTTGTGCAGTTCAACAATGTAATATCTCGAAATAATTTTTTATTATTATTTAATTATAATACGAAATTACTGCGTTCAAATATTCTATACATGAGATAGTATTTATATATATATATATATATATATATATATATATATATATTATTTTTTTTTTTAAATTATGCCAAAACGTGTTTAATTAATAAAAAAACTGGGATTGCTTGAAAACCCCAAAACGTTAATTCAATAGTTATCCTCAAAATGGAGAAGGCTTTCAGTGGCTACTATTAAAAATTGTGAAACTATTATTAAAAATAGTGAATATTTATTTTAGGCTTCTTCCATTATAATACACATAACATTCCTCTACACCATTCTAGTATCGTGGTTTTTGAAGATTGCGGTGGCGTACACATTTAAAAATGGCCAAGATAGCAGCCCTAAACGTGACTACGAAATCTATGCCATTATATAAATCTGAAAAAAAATTTCATGTGTTTGAACGCGCTAGTTTCAGGGACTATTTAAAAAATTCTCACCCACAATCTTGAAATCCTTTTTGACTGCTAAATGGTTGTTTCAACTGCTAAGAAGGATATTTAAGTTCATTTTACTTTTCTCCTTTCTTCATCATTGTGTACGTGCGTGCTCGTGATCGCGTGGTGACTGCACCCTTAGAATATTTTCTGAACGACTAATCAGATCCAACTTGTATCCATCCCCTTTAAACAACACCGGCCCGAAAGGAGCTTTGTTAAAGGTTTCAATACTGAACAATAATCGGGGATATTTAAAATTATCAAAACGTCTTTGTTTTTATACGTATTCATAATTTAATTATAGTTTATATTCATTGTAAATATCAAATGCGTTAAATGCGATTTTATGTTTATAATTAAGCTCACAGACCGTTTTCTGTTCTGTAGAAGCCTCTTCATCACAGTAATGGATTTCTGTTTTTTTTTCTCTCAAGAAATTTTTCGGTCCATGTTTGTATATAATATGAGTAATACAACAAAAATGACACATTAAAAAAACCTAAAAATAAAACTTTATTTCGCAATGTTTAATGAGTCAATTTTTTTACCATTTCGACCATCCTCCGCTAGCTTGAAGTCCAATCAGCGACCTATTTCTTCTTCAAGTCCTTTTTTTTTCCCCCCCAAAACCAATAATACTATATATAACGCCTTCCATTATTCCATCAAGGAATTTATTCCTTTTCATAATCCGAAATTTGTAAATGGATCTTGAAAACTTGTTCATTACAAGAATGTTCTAGAAGTTGAGGAGAATTAATTATTAACATTAAATTGCAATTATTCATGTTTTGTTACTTAATGCCATACTGGAAATTATATAGCATTTCATATATGCTACTCGGTAATGGTTTTTGATAGGTTAAACTATTAATTTCTATTAACTTCAGATATCTCACGACTTATTTTTATTTTACGAATTTTTATAGGAAGTAGTAATTCACCATTTATTTATATCTTTCTGCATTATCAACTAGATTTTTTTTTATAATGCCTATATTTTATATATATACTCACCCCTAAGCGCATACATATTATACAATACGAATATGAGAAATGTAACATCACAAAATAAAAATAAAAATTAACAAATAAGGTAATACAAGAAAGTGACAGATAAAAGTATGGTAAATCTAGTAAAAGTAGCTACTGAGTAATTATTTCTTCAAATTGTTTTTAATTTTTGTCAATGGTGAAATCAATATTATAATTTTTTTGACTCCTGAACCCAGATTTATTTATTGTAATATATACAAACGACTTTTTCGCTAAAATCGACTTACCGTTAGTGCCACGTTATATCATCGATTTTAAACTTGTTCACAATTTTCTCGAAAACGACTCTTCTTCTTTGATGAACCTTTTCTAAAGTCTTCTTCTTAAAGCCCTTTACCTATCCATATATGTGGTACATCACCAAGAAAATTTCGGGAAATAGTTCTATCTAAAAGAAACTTTTTTTTACGCATAACTCAAAAAGTATACATTTTGTGGTAAATTATGTATATGATCATATAAAAGGTAATTAAATACCCTATATATATATATATATATATATATATATATATATATATATGAATTATCATAAATTATCAATGATGCAGCGTGTTCTGCATGTAATGCCGAATGTTTCCGAAAGCAAACGGATGTGACCGAACCGCGGGATCTCACCTCCTTACCCCTTCAGTTTAACTCCAACGTCCTGTTCTCAACAATACGCTTTGCTCCACTATGTTGCTATTTTACTCTAAATTCAACTGCACACTTCTGCTACGCAATATTATTGTGAATTCAAGAAAGCAGTTATAAACTGCTTTAGCGATTTCGATTAATATATGTAAATCTAACATATTAATTCGTAGAAGGTAATGAGGAGTGACGAAAAACGCATCAACTTTTTTTTAATTTATTTTCATCTTGACAAATCAAGAATATATAGTGCACTGAATTGTCTTACTGCTATAGTTTAATAAGCTATTGTACTTTTACAGAAGAAGCGAAGAAGTGCATGTAGCTGAAAATACTTCAAGAATGTTTATGTGAGCTCATTTTTTTAAAACGGGCAATTATTATAGGCTGGTAAGTGAAAGTTCTATGATCTGCGCACCGCACCAGATTTTTTTAAGATTTGATTAAAAATTACTTAACTTATTTTACTAATGAAATAAATTTCATCCGAAGTGAATATATATATATATATATATATATATATATATATATATATATATATATATTTTCTTTTTTTTTTTCGTTCAGTATTTTCTTCTCAAAATATATAATTACCAGTAATTTATTTTTTCCGAGCTTCAATTTCAAAGATACAAATACTTTGGGGGAGCTCCTACAATATACCTATTGACCACACACACACACACACACACACACACACACACACACACACACACACACACCCATACCCATGTATGTAATAGTTATTAACTAGTTGACGTACGCATGATGGCATAGAAAGATCAATCTAATTAATTGTTAAATGATTTGCCACTTCTATAAATTTGTTTTTATTTAAAACTAATTTCGAATGTTATACATTCATCTTAAGTTCTAAAAACGTCCAAACATTCAAATATCAGCAATTTAAAATACAGTTTCGAATTATTATATTCAAACGCATTTGTTTCCTAATTGACCTTTCTTTTTTTTTTATAATAAAATATTTATACATTTTAATTTGGAATTTACATATCTACTTACACTTGTTAAATTAAATGTGATATATATATATATATATATATATATATATATATATATATATATATATATATATATATATATATATATGGGGGTCGGGGTGGCTGAGCAGGTTAGCGCGCTTGCAAAAGTGCACCTACTCACAAACCCAAAGGTTTTGAGTTCGAATCCCGGCACCGGCACTACTTTAATTTAATTAAAGTAAAAATTCAAGAAATTTATGGAGAAATGGACCGGTTATGGAGCAAGGGCAGCCTGCCGCTGCACCATGGAAACCATGGTTCGCAGCAACGTGAGGTTGGGTGACCCCCTCCAGGCTGTCTGTGCTCCCGCAAGCAATAAATGTCTGTAAGAACACCACATCGCGCGGCCAAAGATCTACAAGGTCTATGAAGCCAACCGAAAAATATATATATATATATATATATATATATATATATATATATATTAGTATTATTAGAAATATTACATTTAATTTAACATGTTTAAATAGTTAAATGTTAATTTGAAATTATAAATATGTAAAAGATAGGTCAATCAGGAAACTAATGTATTTTAATATAATAATTCGAAACTGTATTTTAAATTTCTGATGTTAGCAAATTTATTGAAGCAGCAAATCATTTATCAATCCCTAATTAGTTATTAACTACTTAAAGAAAATAAAAAAGTTCTTATTTTCCATGCACTCCACCCTATTATAAAGTCGATAATTTCGATTATCCAAGGCTAGTTAGCTAGTACCAAACGCATTAATAGGTCTCCTATTTACTCAATAAATCTTTTTTGGGTTAAATCCCAATCATATGACATATTTATATTTTCGTTCACGTCACATTTTATCGAGCTCGGTTGATATCTATAAAACTTGAGCTGAGTTTTAGATTGATTAAGAGAATCGTACGATGGTTTGGCTGCGTGGATCCCGAAGTTCAATGCCGTAATTCCAAATAGGCCTGATAATTGTCATGTAAATTAGTTTGTTGTATTAATTCGGGAGTTGAGAGAGTCTGTCGGGTAAATGTTGTGCTAATTGGAATCGATGAGCAGTTCCTCTCACTAAGAGGATTCAACTCGAATCGTCTGTCAAGTTGGAATCCCTTGTAACCGTTCTGATTTACAGTAAGAGGTGACACCGCGCATAAAAGAAACGGGAGGATGACATAAAAACAAATATAATTAACGATTCCTTAATTTTTGAGAGAGATAAATTTTTCTTTCTATCAAATAATACAAACGAACTCAGTTGAGGGCAAGAAGTATTAGTGCTATATGTAACTATTTATTCAATATTTACAAATGAAGCTATCATTTTTACAAAATGTCGGCCTGTACTGCCACCATACAGATTCTTGAATAATGCCTCAATTCCTATTGCCAATTCCGTTATATACTTAAACTCCTATTTAATTAACATATGAATTAAAAAATAGAAAATGGCCAGAAAATGTGGTATAAAATGTTTCCATATTTTAATCAAAAATCAAAACTTTCTACCAGAAATAAATTAATTTTATACATATCAGTTTTATGACCATTCCTAACATTAGCTCGTCCAATTTGGAGTTTCACCAGTTCAACGAACTTAAAAAAATTACAAGTATTTCAAAATAAATGCCTCAAGATTATAAGTAATTATCCGTATTATACCAAAATAACTAATATGCACTCAGAATTAGATTTACCCTATATAGAAGAGTACATATACAAATCAACTCATAGCTTCTTTCAATCATGCCCCCACTCTCTAAACCCTTTCATAACTGAAATAGGTAATTATACAAAAGCTACCACCTGCAGATAAAAACATAAGCGAACTAAACATATTTTTCTTTGATCGTGATCCAATGTACCGTAGCATAGTCTGTATTTTATTTTATAAAAAAAAAAGAAAATACAGTGTTTTTTTCTCTTGTTTATTTTTACCAATAAATGAAATATATTATGTTTTTAATAAATTGTACAAAAAAATATATTTTGCAAGGATACATCCCGTATCAATTATAAAAATGACTGTGATACTATTTATGAAATAAAAAGAACATAAAATATATAAATTAATAAAGAATATAAAAAATTAAATTAAAATATTTACAAAAAAAAGAAAAGTAAAATAAAATAAATAAATCAAATTAATAAAAAATAGGTAACGATAAAATTAATTTATTAAAATAAATACATAACAAATCAATCAATAAATTAAATAATAACAAAATAAGTAAGCAATCAAATGCTTCCTAACTCTATGCAAGAACCATTTCTTGTTCTAAGGGCTTTTCTAATTATTCATTGTTTGATTTTTCTGAAAGGTAAATGACATTATATAATTTATTGATATATTTTCTCATTTATTCAATTTATTTATTTTTTAATTTTTACTTGCCTTCTTTGCATTTCAATTGCACTTTGTTGCTTCGTAACTGTGACCTAATGCATCATCATGAGTTGAGAATTCCCGTGCAATTTCCTACCGCTTGGTGAGCCCCATTGTTCTTACATCTTATATGAAGCTGAGTTAACCCTTCATATAAAGTTTCTTAGGGTCTACTTTTTCATATCTTCAGGATGTGTTCTCTAGAAGATAAAATAACTTTCTGAGGGATCTCTTTTGTGCCTGACGGAGACAGTTCTTCAACGTGAAGTTATCCTAAAAAAAAACTTCCTAGTAGGTATTATAAAATTCTTTTGGGGATTGAATAATTAAATATTCGGGTTACTAATGATAAAAACTCGATTATCATTTCTGTCATCACTTTAGATAATATAGAAATATTCGACATTTTTTTTTAATTTAGTAGAATAATATTTATATCATATGAGAGTAATAATAAATAGTTTATTACTCAAATGATTTGTGGAGAAACCATGCTTTTTTTTTATCACTTCAGTAACTGCTATATGTAAGTTCACGAGGCTATTTTGTATAAAAAAATCTTGCAAGATTTTCTGGTATTTTTCGGAAAGCACTATTATGGGCTTTCTGTGACTTTATTCTTCATGGTAGAGGATTTGTGAATTTCAGCCTGATACTGCATTACGAAACGTATAATTATTTGTCCAAATCTTTTACAAAGATAAAGATTTTTTTTTTAAATAAAAGTTTTTTCATCCTTATACACCTCTATTATTAATATAACTGGAAGATAACTCTACATAGAAGAGCTCAGGTACTATTGTACAGTTTATTTTCAAAAATCAGACAAGCTTGTCTTTTATTTAATATAATCATATAGCATACTTAGCACATATTTATATAATTAATTGAATTAACTATAATAATTTAGTGATTACTTTTAATCAAAATATATTCCCTTTCCATATCAGTATTCTCAATGCATAGCGATGTATATGTATAAGTGTGTATATATATTTATGTAATGCAGCAGCAGGTTAGCCATAGCTCCATAATCGCTCCTTTTTGGGGCCAATTCGGCAATGTCCTTTCCACTGACTCACTCGGGTTCAAGGACAGCGACAAATCGGTCTAGATCCACAGATTATGGCGGTTCGGGGTCAGCAGGCACACTAGTACTTATATTTCGGAATAGGAAGAGAATTTTATTCTGGGACGAAGTATCCTAAGAATAACTATGCTGTACAAACAAAATATAACAATTCTGGCTTACATATTGAAATAAACAAATAATAGTCATAAATAATATAAAAATAATAAAAGAAAAAATAATTCTTGTCAAGCAATATAAACGGGTACTAATAAAAAATAGAAAAGAAAATTACATTCACCCGTTGAACAAAACTTTATCGTTAAAATAATTATTTATGTCTCGTAGTGAGAAAATATGTATATGTGTGTGTGTATATATATATATATATATATATATATATATATATATATATATATATATATGATATGATACTGAAAAAAAAAAATCAATATCTAAAAAACATTAATGCAAAATTAACAACATAAAGAGCATTTTTGAACTTCTTAACAATCAAGTTGTAAATATCATTGTAGAGAAAATAATTCATAAATAAAAATAAAAGAATCTGGATTTACAAATCAAACAACGAATAATATTAACAATGAAACGAATTGTACATAAAACGTACGTTGTGAAAACTGATGCATTACAGTGTAATGCTATGGTTGGCAAGCGTCCGAATGTGTTGTGAGCAGGAATTGGAAAAGGGGGGTTTTAAAAGTGGCCAAGAAAGTCGGATTTTAGGCGGGAGACAATTCCAGAAAGTAGCGGAACGGGCAATAAAGGGATGTTGGAACGATGCAGATCTATCTAGAAGGCCGAGATTTTGTAGACTGGCACTGGATAGAGGAATTGGAGGAGATTGTAGACGTAGGAAGGGAAATGGTTGGTAAGTACTTCGTAAAGGAATGTGCCTAGGAAATACTGTCTACGAAAGGAGGGGAAGCATATATATATATATATATATATATATATATATATATATATATATATATATATATATATATATATATAAATATCGGTTGGCGTTATAGACTATGAAGATCTTTAACCGCGCGATGCGGTCTTCTTGGAGACGTATATTGCATGCGGGAGCTCAGGCAGGCAGCCTGGAGGCAGTCACCCCACGTTGCTACTAACTTTGGTTTCCAGTGCGATTCAGCAATGACCTACCCACCGACGTACACTCGGGTTCAAGGACCGTGAGGAATCGGTCTAGATCCATGGATTACGCCTGTTCAGGGTCAGCAGGTGCACGAAAACCTATATCTATATTCACAACTATAAACATTTGAATATAAGCATACACAGTTATGCTAAGCACGTTGATAGTTTTTCCAATGACAAAGTTTGTTTATGTTTCGGATAATAAACAGTAATGTAAGTTGGGGCAAGTGCATATATGTAGATTTGTTTTAAAACTATTTTGTTGGGAGAGGTGCTTTCTATGGGAATTTGAAGTAGATAGTATGATCCCCATAGATGGCAGCTCTTCCAACAAAATAGTTTTGAAATTTATCTCGAAATTTGCTCTTGGCCCAAGTATGCACTTACCCCGAGTTGCCTTATGATAGCAATTTAAGTTAAGTTGTGGTAAAGTTCATTCACACGATCATGTATGGGAATTGTTCCAATAAGTAAATGCTTTTCTTGATTTAGTCGATTCTCTTCAGAATGTACTTTAAATTGACAAAAAAAAAAAGGAAAGTAAAAAAAGAAATAGAAAATTGATACCTGACGTTTTTTCTTCAGATTTAGTTGAATTGGTTCGTTGTGATGAGCTATAGCCAGCCATATTCCAGAGCTATAAAATTAAATATTTTAAATATGAATTGAGGAGATTCATCTGCCTGTAATGAATGACTAATGAACCGGTTTGTTACCAGCTTTTCAACATCATTCACTTTTATTGAGTGTGTCCGGGGACCTGAATAGAAGGGACGCCTCCTTCATTGGACTCACGCCAGACTTGTCAAATTATCTGTAAGAAAACAAGAACGAATTTTAAAATTTACATAAAAACGTCAATGACGCCATCAGGCTCTTGCAGAATGTAGTTCTTTGAATTGAATTCCTTTCAGATAGTAATATTTAGTTTGAGATATATTGGTTGAGACAAGTCAAGTCGAGATCGGTGCAGGTTTGAGCTGGTCGAACCTGGTATCAATAAAATATAAATTAGGATTAGTGCTAATTATGGATTAGGATTAATGATTAATTAATATTCATTAATTAAAATTAACTTCGTCGTGAGATTATTAATACCGACTCGTGTACTTTGAAAATATTTAAAAGCTAAGAAAAGGTACAACTTCTTTGGACACCGTCATACCGATGATATTCATGTGATGTAACAATTTATATATGTATTTATGATGTAACAAGTTATCTATATGTATTCATTATGTTACAATATAAATATGTGTGTGTGTGTGTGTGTGTGTGACGTACCAATTTATAAGTGTATTTGTGATGTAACTATTTATACATGTTTATTGGCAAGAAAAGTCCGGAGGATCGGAGCACCCTACTAGTGTCTAATAATATTATGTGAAAATTTAGAAAGAGAAAATAAAGTAAAAACTTTGCCGATAAATAAAAACACTTGTCAAACTTGTTTCATAGTTTTGTAAATATCCAAAGTTTCATTGAAATTAATGGGCGACTCTTCCATAGGACTTTGTGTATGAACTATAGAAGTTTTTGAACAAAAAAAAACGTCCTAAAGATGCGCAAAAATCATCACAATAATTTGTTTTTACTTTTTTCGTTGTCAAAATAGTAAGAATATTTAATCAATAGTTTTGCAAATATTCAATCCCATTAATAGAGAGGTTCAGAAATAATTGGGAGATACGAAAAACAAGGCCTATAGTCTCTCAAAGGCCAATAAATAAATAACTAGTCAACGTTTCCCCAATTCAGACATAATCAGGACAAAAAAAGACAAGACCACATAAATGCAGTCCAAATACGACACATCTCAAATCAGCAGTCCATAAAAGATCCGTCAACGATAAACAGCACATGACCCCAAGGTATCTCAACACATACCGAAGGGAAGAAAACAAAAAAACAGCTGAGAAAAATTATAACTTTCTTGATAACCTTTCTCAGCTGTCCTGATGATGCTTGATTTGGCGAAACTTTGTCTGGTTAATTATTTGCTGGTGTTCGAGGGACTTCAGACTTTGTTTATGGAATCAATTATATGATATGAATTATTTTTTCATCTTTTGGATTAACAGCAGTTTAAATCTATGCAACTCAAGTTGCACTCAACCACTTAGCCTTGTCTGTTGGATTCCAAGTAGTCATTTTACATATTTACTAATGGTTGATAAGGATGAAAGAAAAATCATAACGTAAAAAAATTATATCGGAGTGAGTGTTGACCGTAGATATACTTAAGGAAGAAGTTGGTTGGGGGTGCGGTCAAAGACTAACACATTAATAAGTAATACTTATTTTTTAAGTGCCTGCATGGCAAAAAATAAATGTCTTACTTATTAATGTGTTAGTCTTTGACTGCACCCCCTGACCAACTTCTTTCTTAAAAAAATTATAAATTTATATTTATCAAAAAAAAAAACAAATGTGCACATTTATAAAAATATCAAAACAAAATAAATGTTTTATGTTATTATAAGATAATAAAATTTGTAATACCAATACGATTTATAATTTTTTTTTTTTTCTAGGAATAAAACATTATGCTTTCATTTTGCCGACATGTTCGATGCGGACGGTTCCAACTGTTAGACAACACTGATAAAACGTAAGAGGAAGGAGGATGTAAATATTAGAGGAAGGTTTTCATAGAATTTTAAAACGTAAAAATTAGAAAGAGGACTTTTTAAAAATCTAAAACTCCTGAAGTCTTTAATTACTTCTCCGAATTGATTCATTTGTTCCTTCGTCCTGCAGGTACGTTTAAATTGAATAAAATATTCAAATACATCCCCGGAAAGTAAATAAAAAACAAAAAATTAAAAAAAGAGAGAGAGAAATCCCTGGTTAATCAAGTACCCGGATAATCGAGGTTCTACCGTATGCTTACGGTATATATATATATATATATATATATATATATATATATATATATATATATATATATATATATATGGTGGCCGAGCGGGTTAACGCATTTACTCACAAACCCAAAGGTTGTGAGTTCGAATCCCGGCACCGGCATGAATTTAATTAATTAAAAAAAAATTAAATAATTATTCAAGCAATTTATTTGCCTCCCCCCCCCCCGGGTATGTCAGGCCCGTCAGCCTACCTGGAGACAACTCACAAAGGCCGGGCGTAGGAGTGATGACCCTACCCCGTGAACCTAAAATTGTGAATCACGGTGTGGTCTCCACATCGCGCGGCCAAGGATCTCCACCGTCCACAGTGCCAACAGAAAAAAAAAAAAATATATATATATATATATATATATATATATTGAGAGAGAGACTTATATTTCTAGCCTTTTATATTTAAATGGTCCGCAGGAGAATTATTGCAAGCTGTTCCTGAATCGGTATGGAAAATATTGTTTGACGACCAGCTGCTTAGAAGTGTAAGGATTAGTAATCTTCTCCTGAACGAATATATTTTGCAAATTTTATTGTTGTTAGCGGTGACGTCATCAAATCAACACTATAAGACGGTCAGGTTTTCTAGCTTACTATACTCTCGCCTTTAGACCAAATCCGAAAATTCTCTTTGTAATCTCTAATAGCACATTTATCTATGTTAAGTGATACTAAGTCTCGCTTTATATAATTTATAGAAGCGGGGCTATGAGCGTTTGGCACCAAAAGCGTCTTAGGTTTATTTTGTTTTAACACCCCAGATGGAGGAACGTAATTCTACGTTGAAAACTCGCTGAAAGTAACTACAATAATAATAATAATATTATATTCTAATAATAATATTATATAATATGCTAATAATATAATAATATGCTAATAATAATATTATATTTATTAATAATAAAAGGATCAATCGGTAATGGAATATTAAATGAGACAAATACATGAAATATATTACAAATAATACCTGAAAACCCTTATGAGATCGACGCACGAAGTTTCGTCAAAAATGGCTGAACAAAATAAGCAATGCTAAAGATTTTTCCGCTCGTTTGATTAATTAACCTTCTATTTAATAATTATTAGATACTTTTTTGTTTCTTACCGTTATTATCTTCAGGAATTTCAATTGCAACAACATTAGAACTCAGCCAAACATTCAGAAAAGAAAAGAAAATTGTGTGTGGGCATGTATAAATATGTCGAAATTAAAACTTCTTCCACTCTTGTTTAATAAGGTTGTGCCGTAACCTTTCGTCAAATTCAACATTTAATTTTTAGTGCTTAAAATACCGTAAGCATCAATGCTCACTGCTCTGTTGATGCTCGGGTGATCTGTAGTCTAAAGCCTCTCATGGCTGATTGCACAAGCCTTTGATGGTTGTTCCATCTCTTCGGGGTCTTGTACAATCGACACCTCTCCCTCTGAAGAGCGGGGGCGGCATTTAGATTTTCAGGGATAAAGTAAAAATATTCTATGACCCTTCCTCTTTCACTTTATATATATAGGGACAAAAACATTGAATACACATCCCTTTGTTTCAGCAGGCCTAGGGGTTGGTAGTTCCTTGATGTTGGTCAGCTATGCGTACGGGATTTCGCTGCCTTAGCTTTTCTTTTTTGAGATAATAACTACTCAGTTATTCTGAGTAAATTTAGAGTTCTTGATCTAGAATCTCCTGAATACTTCTTCAAAGATTCTGGGAATGGAAACCATGGTCAGATACGGTTGCCACATCATCCAGCCGGCAACCTGAATATCCAAATTCCAAATATTAATTTATGGTATACTTACCAGACGGAAAATATAAAAATAAAACAATTATACAAAGTATTATGTTCTAAGCATCCCAAAATTGGGAGCTATATTTTGTATCGTGCAATTTATTTCTTTAATTGTTTCTTTGAATTTAAATAATCATATCTAAATAAATTGACAGAATATCCTGGTATTATAAAAGAAAAGTACCCCGAGCCTGGAAAATTATTTTATTCTATTAGTTGACGAGGATGGAAAAAATAAATACTTAGCTGTTGCACTGGGATCCAATTTGTAATAATTTTATTACTTTTTATGAAAAGATGAGATATCAATACAATAAAGATGTAAAAAGATTAAAATACATTAGATGTTTCTTTACATTTGAGGCGTCAAGATGCAAAAAGGTATAAATACATTTTTTGATATTTTTAATGTTTTCTACACTGTTTAGCGTCGTTCTTAAGGTGGCACATGCATAATCCCTTAACATGTATCTATTTTTGCGTATCTATTCTAATCTAATTTTGCGTTAAAAAATTGGGTAGAGTTTCATAGGGCATAAATCCCTGTTTCTCAAAACAGCCGCTTGGAGCGCCACCTAAGAAAGTAACAATGAACTGTAGGAAAAAACAATAACTGTTATTGTGTTTAATCCAGGGCTCCAAAATAACTGTGCATTTTTATTTTGAAAAAGTTATTGTTCTAAATTAAACATTTCCTTAGAAACTTTTTTGAAACAGTTCATGCAAGAACTTTTATTATAAGTTCTTACAAGAATTTTTTTTGTCTATTAAAAGTTCTTAAGTTCTTACAAAGTTTTTTTTATATTAAAAGTCCTTTAAGAACTTTATCATAAGAGCTTTTATATAGATGTTTTATATTAAAAAAGTTCTCGTCAGCACTTTTTATTAAGATTATAATAAAAATAAGATTATAAAGTTTTCATTATTAAAGTTCCCAATTATTTCTTATCTTGAAATTCCATATCTTTAAATAAATATTCTGTAGGTGATTTAATTAATTAAAGAAATTTAATTAATTTAATTAAAGAAATTTTTCTATTCGAAACTTTAGGTAGACTGTTTTTTAATTTATTTCTATTGATAAAGGTGGATTACCATACACAGTAAAATATAATGAAATTGAGACTGTGTATAGGTAATCTACCTTTTTCAATTGGAAATTTTTCTATTGAAATTAAATATTAAATAAAAAGGCAATTATTTTTCTATTTGTTTTTTTATTTCGAATTTTATTTATTATCTATGGTTTTTTTTTTAACATTTTTAAATTTTTTCAACAATACTGCTGTGTCTCGAGGTTTCCCCCACCTCTCGGTGATCCCTCTCGAGGTTTGCCCCATAAGTATGTGAAAACTTATATTTAAAATGTTCTAATAGGAGCTTTTATTAACATAACCTTTTTAAAAAAAGTTTTGGAGAGAACTTATATTTGACAGAACTTACATCAAATACTTATAATGGTATAAGTTCTAAATGAACTTTCTATCAGAAGGTTCTTTTGTGTAGAGAACCCTGGTTTTATCTATTTTGTTGTCATAATCACGGAGAAATGTCCTGAGGCAAATATCATCGAGAAAAAACCCGTGGGGTGAAACGAATTGGAAACGGAATTTTTTAAAATACCAAGGTTCGTAGAATATTCATTTATCATTTTTTTTTTTTTATTGTTTTCACACTTACCAATTCCAATCTAATTAATAAATTTGAACTTATTAGATATACCGTTCCTGGAACTTGTGCCCAAATGTTGGAAACCAAAACCATTAAAATGTTCCATTATGGGCCATTATGAGTTAAATTATTTTTTCCACAAGTTCTACACTACTGCAGAAATTTTTTTTATAAAACTGTCTGTTATTTTGCTTCAATGAATTTTCATTTTAATTCATTTTTAACTGTAGCTCACGCAATATGCTTTAATTTATAAAGTAACTACACCACAAGTCACAAAAGTTAAAATACATTTTGGGGCTTGTTATAAAGAATATAAAAAAAAAAGAATAGTAATATCTTAAGAAATTGCTTGTGCTTTGTTTTGTTTTTTCAATTTCCTTTTTACATTATTGTTTCATATTAATGTTAAATAATTAAATGTTTTTTTTTTAGTTTATTGAGTAATAATACATGTTGTCTCAATAAAGGACAGTAGCAATAATGATTAAAGAGATCATTCACACCATATTTACAGAAATTTAAAGAAATTAAATAATAGCAAAATAATAAATAGGAAGAAAGAATACTAACGATACCAATTTTTGCTTTCTAGCATTTGTAGAAGCGGGGCTATGAGCGTTTAAAAATGACACTGAAAACGTCTTAAATATTTCCTGTCTTAAGACCCCAGATGGAGGAACGTAATTCTATGTTATTTATATTATTTAAGGTGGTACGGGTTTTCTGGGTCATGGGTTATTGATACCCATATTTATGAGAATTATAATGTTATTTGGCTGGCACATCTTCATTTTCTTCGTGTCTCTCTAGAGCAACAGGCATTATTTCATTTGAAGCCATTTTGTAGTTATGAGAGGTTCAAAAAATTGAAAAAAAAAAAAAAAATTCAAACAACGTCGTGTGTTCGAATGTTTAACGGGCTTCCATCATTTCTTGGTAAGTAACTGTTTCCTTATTACTAGTTAGGCGTAAGTATAATGAATGATTTTATCTATAATTTTTCTAATTGTTGTTGTTTGTTTGGTAGGGATGGTCCAGTTTCTCCTAAATATTTTCAATTAAGTAGCAACTGACCAATTTGTTGGTTAGAAACAGATTTCTTATAATAAATGCATAAATATATTACTTTTTCTTAAAATTTGTATTTTTTTCTTTGCCCGTTCTATGAAACGCCCTTATTAGTTTCTCGAGACAACGTCGGGAATGTTTTCTTAAATCAAACAATTGATCGTACCAGTATTTTTCTAAATCAATTGAATATACAACAGTAGGTCCACTTATCCCAGAAATTTGCTACAGTGCTCTTTAGAATATAGCCTGGGTTGGTCCAGTTATCACAGATTCACAGGGCAACTGGGCCAATAGGACAAAAAAAAATTATATATTCATATAAAAATATGTAATGTTAAAAACCTACCTTAAATGTTATGTATTATGTTGGTATGTTTATTTATAATTAATCATGCAATATTTTGCAGTAAAAATTTGCTTGTTACTCGTCCTTTTATAGTTTTATGAAGGTAAATGGAGGTCATGTTGTAAAACATGTCCCTGTTACCCCGGAGATTATTTATAAGCTGTGTAAATTAATAAATAAAATAAATTGATAAAATTTATATAGAAGAAACGTTAAAAAATATTAGAAACGGGAATATCGCACTTATCATATTACAATTAAGAAAAACGTTAATTCGACTACGCTAGCATACCATAGCACAAAATATAACTAAATTTTGATTTGAAAAACTCAATTATATTAGACTAAGCACCAAAAACAAGAAATATAGATTTCAGTTGAAGTCCGCATGATGGTATAGAAGGATCAATCTAATTAGGGATTGATAAATTATTTGCCACTTCTATTTTGTTTTTATTGAAAACAAGTTTCGAATGTTATACATTCATCTTCAGTTCAATGTTTAAGTAGATTATATCAAACAGAAAAGTTTGTACTGGTTTGTCCACGCACTGAACTAGCTCATAGAAGTGGCAAATAATTTATCAATCCCTAATTAAGTATAGATTTACTTGGAACTATTTACATTACAAAAAATATTTTAGAACAGTGTATATCAAAAGCGATACCCAACGTAATAAAATAAACAAGATAAATAAAATAAACTTATAATAATCGTGTAACAAATATACATTTATATATTTTTTTAATATAATAACAGTACTAATTAACTAATCAATTATGATGGTTGGGATGACGGTCAAAATTCAAGAAAAAATGTTATAAAACTATTTAATCAGCGCCGACGTTTCAGTCCGCTATGTTGTTTCATCTTATGTAATACAAAGGCAATATACAACGAACGCGAAAATCAGATGAATGGATAGAATGAAAGTATGTAACAGTTAAAACCAAAAAAAAAGGAAGAAAGAATAATAAAAAATATGTCTGACTGATTAAAACTGAATATTGAAAATATGTAAAATTACACAAGTTGAAGAAATATTATAAACTAAACCGGCAATAAGTCAAAAAAGTCTTATGTCCTCTACACTCTCCTTAAGGCGAAATTATGAATTGTATAATTTAACGATTTTTTTTGTCATGACTTAATTTTCACAATTGTTTTTCAATACCAGGGAATGCGGTAATTTAAATAGGTAATAGTTAATTTATAGCTGATGAAATAAAATGATATAGTTGAAATTAAGTGCGTAATGTTCTGCTTGCCTGTACACATTTTGAAGCATACCTTCCAGCAGTGTTATAAAATATTGTTTATTAACTTGGATATTTTTTTAAGTGTTTTTTTTAGTCTTCCCTTGAAGCTGGTCACCTCTTACCACAAGAAGTGAGTTTGGACCAGTGCGGTTTACGAATTGTGGCTTGCGGTTGGCTGGACTGTTTGGCCCTGAAGAGCTGACTTTATTTTTTGTTTTTATAGTTATTTATGTTTTATGAGAATAAGAAAATGGATACAGATTTTTTCTAAAGTATTAATTATTAAAATTAATTTCGTGTCGTGGGGCGAGGGCGGAAAAAAATGTTTTTAAAGAACCTTCATTCAGTTGTTTCGGATCCTTGAATAGTCGAAGAATTAAGTCTTGCTACATTTTTTCTTTTAAGATATGTCTTCCTCTCCTCAGAAAGGTTAAAAAATGAGCTTGTAGCCAATCGAAAGTTGTTCAATTCAAGCTTTTTTTTGTGTACCTTTATTTTATTGAAAATTTGTGGGTACTCACGTCATATATGGAAGACAATAAAGCACCATTAACCCGTTCAATGTTCTGCAGTAGCGAGGACTAAAGATTTTCATATCTTTCGAAAAAAGCTCCAACGACCTCCTGCTCGGCTTAGCCATTTTTATAATCTAGATACCTTTCAGAAATTCCTCTAAAACTTTCTGCTGCAATAGAATGCTATTGTGGTTTCAGTTCATTTTCTTAGAAGAGGGAACCCGTTTCGGCCTTAATTGAGATTATCCGCCGAGGTTTACCAATGCTATATTTGATCCAATATTTCTATATACAGTCGTACCCCGACATTCACAAGTTCAGCAATCGCGAATTCAACAGTAAAAACAAATATACACCCGGTCTTAACATGCGCGGTCCCATCATTAGCGAATTTAAATTTTAAATTTGATGGTTTTTGAAGGGTACATTACACATTTTTTTTGTTGTTTATAATACAATATTTAGTTTTAAGAATAATTACTAATTGAAATTATTAAATAAAATACATTAAAAAAAAAAACAGTAGGTGATTAATGAGTATATTTTTTTTTCATTTAATGAAAGGAAAGAAAATTGTGTATGTTTGCATTTTTACGATGAATAGATATTTGATTAAAAAAAAAAAAAAAAATCACACCTACCTACTCTACTTGTTTGAACATTTTCTCGCTTAGCGTGGGGTTACGCGACTAGAATTTATCTCAATCGACTCAGCAGCCACTGTAAGCCAGGTGCCATCCCCAGTACCCTGTCTCATCATGGGGCCGAGATAGTGCCAAAAATCCCAGAATTTTTGTGCGTCAAATCGACGTACCTTGAAAGTGGCAAGGCTGTCCGTGCTCGTTGATGCCTTGATGATAAAATTATCATGTATAGAAGTATCAGGAGGCTGGGTGAAACTCCATGGAAAGTATTCTCAGGGGCAGAACTCCGGTTGTAGTCTGCTCTTCTTACTTCTTAAACAGTCAGCAGCACTTGTATGTAGAAGTCGATATGTTTTATTATTCATTAAATTAGTACTTTCAAAGTACAGTTAAACCTTTTTTATCGGATCAGATTTTTAGACATTTTTTTTTAAATGTCCACATTAGATAATAATTTGTTACTACGATAGCAAGAACTTTACTGTGTACCGATAGTCAAATATCCGCTTTTTAGTTAGATTCAATGTACAATTTCTTCAATGGTTGTTCAATAAATTATGGTAATAAAATGATTTTTGACGAATTTAAGAAAGGTGTACTTGAGTTTCTCAGGACGTTGAAGTCGATTGACTCAGCAGCTATAGTTTTTATCGCGATGGACGTTATTTCTGCTTATTTGAGGATTTTCTTTTGCTGATTTTCCGGATTATCCGGATTTTCGATTATACTGATTGCCTTTGGTCTAGGGTTGGAACATCGAAAGTAAAATATCGATATTCGATATTTTGCGATATCGCAAAACCAAATATCGATACCCACCGATAATCGCTAGAAAAATATCGATATATCGAAAGGAAATGGATGAAAAAGCAAAGAAAAGTGTATCAAATGAGTATAGTGTTAAACTGTGAAGAAGATTAAGAAATAATATAATTATTATTATTTATAAAGCAATATTAGCCATTAATCATAATAAAAAAAGATAGAAAAGAATCATACTTTTAAAAAAAATGTAATAAAATATTTCTATTTTGAAGACTTTTAGTCATATTTCATATATTATAGTCTTCTAGGAGTTATTCAATAATAAAAACTTCCAACTTCTAAAAAAATTGATTTATCTTATAACGCTTCCGACTATATTGTGAATTCTCAAAACATTCATCTAAAATCATGTAATTTATTTGATATACATCTCATTACAATCATCATTTATATAATTATCAATTTGTCCTTATATAGGATTAATTAACATTATTTGTATATGAATCTTACCTACTAATTATTGTTTGGTATTGACAATTAAATATTGTTTATTCTTATATTTACTGGTAAAAATACAGAATCGTGATCTCAGCATGGCTGACGTCTAAATTTTTAGGAACTGACTGATCTTAAAAATCTAGACTTACGAATAAAATACGAATTATCGAGAGGACTGGATGCAGTGTTTTTATACGAAATAAAGGAAGATTTTCAAGAGACCAGAAAATCCATACGAATTATAGGGGTATACCAATTACCCGGATATGAATTATGGACATTCTACTGTAATATAGTTTAACATGTCGATATATCGTTGTAAAATATCGATATCATCGATATATCGGGTGTTAAGATATCGATAGAAAATATCGGTTTTTCAACTCCGATATTTCGAGTTTCGGATATTCCAACCCTACTTTGGTCCAAGTTAGTCCGGATGAACTGTTATTAAATGAAATCGAAAACAAACATTTTTTTTTTATTCGACATATGATTTTTTATAAAACACCTAAAGGCAAGATACATGAAGCATTGAACAATCTATGAAGTCCAAGCTTCTTCTTAAAAGCCTAAGCGCGATGAATTCCGGAGGAAGTCCCTGTCAAATGTATTATCGGAGAAACTTTCAACCGCCAAGTTTGATGATTTAGTGAATCCTGTATCATTTAATAAAATATCCCGAGTTTCTGAGAGAACATTTGTTGCTCGGGAACGTTTGCTCACTATATATGTAGTATGTATCGTACAGAATTTGAAAGTTTTGTCAATGGGATATATTTCTTGTAATTTCTATACTAAATTTATTAATTAATGAATTAACTGGTAATGGAGAAACACATTAATTCCGTAAATAATAGTGACTACAAATATATTATAATTCTGTAGGGATAGATACGACCATATTCTGGTATATTTTCGACGATATCTATCTTTTAACATAAAATATAAATTAATAATTGAGAACTACCCCCCTATTAAGGGGGGTAATACGAACTATTGAGAAGAATTACCCCCCCCCCCCCTCCCCTCACCCTCCCCCACAAAAAAAATACTAATAACAGATTCAAAATCTTCGAATATAAATGCTATTTTTCCTGATAATGGACAATAGAAAAAAGAAATTCTAATTATCTTTCGGATAGTTTGCAGCGTTCATTAATGTTTAATTCAATTTTTATTTTAAATCCTATGAACAATAAAAATCCTTTATATGAATACTTACAAAATTGTTTATATTAATTACGTTTGAATTTTAGATTATTAAAATTCGATTATCCAACCAATAGATCTAACTGAATTCATAAAAAAAAAAATATTTTACTACTTTCAGCAAGTTTCTTCATAGGACCATTTATTTTACATGAATCAATATTTATGCATATGTTTTTAAATTAAGAGCTTTCCTGACTGAGGAATATATAATATAATTAATATAATATATTGTGAGTGTGTGTGTATATATATAAAGTGAGAGAACGTGTTACATACTGTAAATTTCCGTTGGTAACCAAGTATTGTTCACAAATTACTTAAATAATTAATAATTTGTGATTAAAATTACAATTACATTTTGTGTAATTGTTCAGATGTAAATATGTTCCTGATGATTAAAATTAGCAATAATCACAATTTTTTTTTTTACAGAGCTGAGCCATTCTTGTGAAGAAAATTTGTCCTTTTCCTTCATCAATTAAGGTAATTGCGACTTGAAATAATGTGTTTTATTTTATCTATATAATGCATAAAGATGTATGTTCATATAAACACGAACATCGTTTTGACTGTCTTGTCTATAAATTAATTATATATCTGGTTTTATTTATTGAAATGTCAGTTTTATGAGTTGGCGTTAATAAATCATGATGGAATATTATAAAAATGTATTAACTAATTCATTATTAATAAATTAGTAATCAGAGCTGAACTTATGAAGTATTAGCACGGACATTTTCTTTAATTCCTTCGTTTCCACATGTTAATCAGTGATTGATTACCTCTTTTCAAGATCTTACGATGTTTTCTATTTTGTGTAAAATTGGTGTAACCCAATCCCTAAAAGTACTTAAATTTCATCCACCACAGTTCATTCATCCTCATGAGAATAATTGAGCAGTTATTTGAATGAAAAAGTTGTGATAGTTTAAAAAAAATTGGGATTCAAATTGTAAATAATTGTATTTGGCTGGTAGCTTTAGATCTAATACCAATATTATCGAGTCTTTCTATCTCTTTCATAGACAAGTTCTGTAAGGAGTTATTTAATTTTTCCTTCATTTTGCCGACCTCCGTCATAAAATAATTCCAATGCTGGTTGGAATTCAAATGATATATATATATTACTCGGGATTATGTTTTTTATTATTCTAAATTTCCGGCGCGTTTGTACTAAAATACTTTACATAATAAAATAACCTCAATTCTGGCCACATTTCCTTTCTACAGCTTATGAATTTCAGATGGTCTTGGCCTGTTTTTCCCCGGTAGTTATGGAGTCTCTCGGTTCCAACCCTCTCCCCCCCAACCCCTCCCACCACAGCATCTCGGCTCTCCACTTGCACTGAGAGGGTTGCTTATATTCTGGTGTCGTTTCGCCCCTTAATATTAATGATAATCTTCATGCATATGAACCTTTCGAGATGTTTATTTTTAGTATAACCACTTGAATAAAAAAAACTGCGTATAGATCAGAAAAAAAAATTATTCTAAAAGAGATTTTTAAAGCTTAATTTGTTATTTTAGATTTGTATTTTTAATACTAAATTCTGTTCGGTTTAAATGGTGTCATATGGTTTGTTATGCGGTATGGAGTATGTTACGGTCCTGCTTTAGTCATGATAGTTCTTGATTTTACTCGAAGAACCACCGATTTAAAAAAAAACAACACAAAAAACAGAAATTATCCAAATTAAAATCTATTATTTTTTTCTATTTTTTTTTTTTTTTTTTTTTTATATCCAACCTTTGCATTTGGAGCGTGAAAGAAAAAATCGCTTTTTTATTACCGTCAATCGGGACGAGAATGGCCAAACTCAAGGTTTTTCTGTTCCTGCACTCTTTCCGTTGGACTTAAAGAATGCACCTTTGAGGTGATGTTTTACGGTACCTTTTTAGTTATATTTCTCACGTGTTTTAGATTATGTGCATGTGTGTGTGAGAACAAAATATGTTCGTGACCAAAGTCACCTAGTGTTTGGGGTGAGAATGATCATAGCTTGTTTTTATACAAACTCGCACGTTTAATGGATGGGTAAGGAGAGCCATAAAAATAAAAAACGGAATATTTAATGAATCTAAACAATTCATTTTTATTCTAATGCTAAACTAGAATATAAATTACGCAAAAATTCACTTTAAACAATTTACAAATAATATATTTAACTAGAGAGATGTGACGACCCGCATCTCTTCCTCCTACAGACAAAATTCAAATTCGCCCCGTTGCGTTAAGGTGACACGAGTTATTATAGGTGAAAAAACAAAAGAAGTCCTAAAATTTCGATTTTTTTTTTTTGGCCGCAATTTTGAAATCGCCAGCTTTGTGTCGGCAGACAAGTTCAAATTGAATGCTGAGGATGGACATCATGTGGATGCATGATAAAAAGTTTTCTTCAAATAAGTCATAAATTTCGCTAGTCGAGTCGCGGCTGATGTAACAGAAAATAAGCTTTTAGTCACAGGATTCGAACCCGGGATCGGAGTTTAAAAAAGAAATTAAAGCGAAATACTATGTCGCATAAATACTTTTGAGACTCAAATTACTTCAAACAAACTAGGAGTAAAAATCAAAGGGATACTCAGGGGGAACTTGAGATTTTCTTATAGAATACCCTTGTTTTTTATTCAATAATTATTAAAACAAAATTCTATACCAAGAGTACAATCAATGGAAAGTGTACTAACAATATTACATCTATCGTGACAAGCCGAATTTTTTTTTTTTTTTTGTGTTCTCAATGACGTTTCAGAACAGAGGTCGTTTCTTGAAATGGAGGAAAATTCTGAAAATGAACAGGCTTGGTGATTTAATTGTATACTTAAGTTATCACTTAACTATTAAATAAAGCCTTTAATATCTCAAATAACAATTAAAAACCAATCGGCAATGAATCGACGATTTAGCCATCATCAAGAACGGAAACCGCAAAATATCACATTAATGCAGACTAGAAATAGTACACCCCACTTCTACATATTGGGTGTTTTCTTTCATTAAATTTTAAACGTTTGTTTTAAAAAAAGTGATACATCTCATCGCCTCAAATAATGAATTTCACGCAAATTTATTAAAATTCTAACACGCTGCCAAAACTTGTTATATTGTAAAAGCGCTTTAAATTATGATTTGTTGGTTTTCGATTATTTACTCTTTTAATTTTTACGAGATGTTCAACGTTACCTCGTTTTTGTTTTTTTTTAATTGGGAGAAATTTGAAGAGTATTGATTATAAAATGATTTAATTTAATTGTTTAAATTAAATATTAATATTAATTAAAGATTAAATATTATTAATATTAAATATAATTTGGTTAAATCTTAATTAACACTAGCGGTAGTAAAATAGTCTATGAAACCACGGCACACCATTGTGAACAATTGACCCTGACCTAGTCGTCGGTGACCTCTACCTCCTCGGCATGAGTCCAATATAGATTAAACATAGGCTAGCCGCTATATACTATATATGTATGTGTGTAAACACACACACACACACACACACACACACACACATATATATATATATATATATATATATATATATATATATATATATATATATATATATATATATATATATATATATATATATATATATTCATAAAACCAGATCTATGATATTTAGCCGAAAAATCTGGCCTAATAATCGGGATTCAAAGCGCGGACCAGCAATCTCGTCTGGCTCTGGCCCTCCGTGCACTCTTATCATCTCTATTAAAATTTTATTAATTATCCTATTATATATTTTAGTAATTTATTTTCTGTAATACTAGGTAGAAGTCCTTGTCCATTAGTATAGCTTTATTCCAGATTAAATATTTTAAATATTATTGAATACTACTCTTCAAAGTAAAGTCCATTGTTTTCAACTAGTTTCACACATCTTTCTGCCAGTAATTGGATTTGATGCCGGTACCACTCCTTTGGTTTTGAGGCAAAGAACTCTTCACATCCAATTTTACGTCCTTGTAATTATCAAAGATCCGACCTTTTAAACAACTAGCCGTTGATGTAAACAAACCATAATCTGATGGTGCGATGTCTGGGCTATACGCAGGATGAGACAAAACGCTTCTACTTCTTGTAGTTCCGATATTTTTTCCTCAGTCAAACTAGAACGATGTGCAGGGGCATTGTCGTGTTGCAAAATGAATGGGCTTCTGTTGACTTTGCACTCAAAACTGCATAAACTCTGTCTAGCATTTCACAGTAAAGGTTTGATTCCCTACTACGGCTGATGATAGATCACGATTAGTTGTATGTGGGTCCTGGTTCACACATTCAAGAAGGACCTCACAATCATCAACGACCGATCGGCGACCTGATCTGGGTTGTGCGGAAGTATTTCGATGGATAATTTACTCTCTTTCTATGGCACAAATTTATTCTTCGACTGCCTTTACGCTTAAACCTTTTTTCCAGTAATCACGATTTTTTCTTCTGACATTGCACGTGCGTATTAAAAATGTAAATGGCCCCATAAAACCAACAAAAATCACAAGGAATTAAAGGATTAGTCAAAGTAAACATTGACATAAATAGTAGGAACAAAAACATTCTTATAGTATAATTATGAGTGTTGGAATTAAGGGTTGTGTTCATGCACAAGGACTTTAATAGTGATATTCCTTATAATATTCCTTTTAAATAGTAATATTCCTTATAATATTCCTTTTAAATAGTAATATTCCATATTCTATGCCCAAAATGAATCTACAGTTAAATTTGACCTCAACTTACTAATAAAAAATTACCATATTTAATTTATTATTCATCCTAAATGAAAAAATTATGTTGACCAATTAAAAAATAAGCTATTTAGAATTAATAAAAAATAAAAATTATATAAATTGCTTACAATCGTTGAAAAGTTCCATCTTTTATCTGAGATTTAGGATCCTCAGAAAGTAATTAGTAATCTCATAAAGGAGAGTGTAAAATATGAAGTATTCATTCGGTTTTGTCAACAAACAGTTTTTATATTTTCGGTCTTTTTTTCTTTGTTTTTTTTAGCAGTTCTTATATTAGGTTGAAAAATGGATTCAACCAAGTTGTAATTTCCAAGGTGAGTGTATCAGTGGGAGAGAAAGATTTAAATAGCTTAATTAAATGTAGTGAAGTTCGTTGTAACGGTAGATGGAAAATTTGTTACAGGAAGTACTCCACAATTAGTATATTTAAATTGCAGAAAATTAATCACTTCATTAAGATTTTGTGATCCTTATGGTGGGGGTACTTAAACTGGAAGATGTAGCTGCAACCTCTTTTAAGACAGTACGACTTGTCGATTTTTATTTTATTCTAGATATTTAATGTTAGAACAATTAACAGAGAAGGCACTTTAAACATCTTAGGACGGATTAAGTTTGCCACTCTGAAATCCAGAGTGCGCATAGAAAGCGACAGACTTCGAATTCCTACTTCTGACTCACCAGGTAAGATCAGCTGGGTCTCATATCTCCGAAGGCTCTTAAGCGAGAGAGGTATGGATTAAATTGGAATTAAAATATTTTTTACTTTGGACATTGCTGAGCCGGAATCCATACATAAAATCAAATGTGCACGGTCATAAATTTGGTTTAACATAATACCATCTTGGCAAGGTTAATGGAAAAGATTTCAACAAAAAGAAGCGAAATTTTATATTCAACCACTGAAATTATTCCACTACCTTCCTAAACGTAGTCGCTAAAGATATAAAAGCCATCTATAATTGTATCATTAATTGAATTGACTAAGCAATATAATCAAGAATGAAGTTTTGTGAAACTATTATAAATTCAATAAAATACTTTTTTTTAATATCATAGTTTTTTTTTAACCAAAATTGAAGTCTGAAAAAAATTCTTTATTTATTTGTTGAGCTTTATTTATTTATTCATACCTGTCAAAAATGCCTTATCAAAGTAGAAATAAATTACGGAAAAATATAATAGAATAATTAACAAAATTTTAATGGAAATGATAAGAGGAGGGTCGGAACCAGTTGGTCAGGGCTTTGATTCCTGATTTGTAGACCTAATTAGGAAGTTTTGTTAAAATTAACCAGTGAAATGGTAACTTTATGGATAGTGCTAAAATATTTATTTATGGGTATTTTGCATTAAATTTATTTATTTCCACTCAAAATCCTGATATAAAAATCATGAAGAATTTTTGTTGCAGTTTTTTTTTTTTTCACTTTTCACCGAGATGAACTTTTGAGCGTAAAAATTTTATAAATAATTTAATTATGCTTCGAATAGAAGTAGTGTTACATCACTATGATTGATAACAACAAAGTTATAGCGTTTTTAAAAATTATTCCACGCAGCTACTTCATTTTGCCATTTTGAAAATGTTCCGTGACTCAGATTCTTGGGGCTTTGTAGGAGATTTATGTTTTAATGACTTCTAAAACATATGAAATTCAGCTTGCCTTTGAGTTTTTCTACCCCAGTGTGAAATTTGACTGGAGTATCCGGCCTTCCTGGTATGCTATAGTCCAGCCCTCCTGACTTGCTGGTGATCTTCTTGCGTAGATGGTGGCACGTCGATGTCTGGTGGGCGAGCCCTTCCTAAAGTGAAATGCGAAGGACCCACCTGTCGATGAACTCCCTGAACGAGGGACAATTCTTTTCTTCCATCAGACGGGGGAAGTCCGACTCGGCGAGGACAAAGATCCCGGTTTCCCCTGACAACCTGGCTCGGTGACCCCCAATGGCGATGCAAGCCACTACATGTTCCGCTGTCTCAGGGACTCCACAGGCCCATCGGGGTTCAATATCCTTTCTATGAGCTTGTAGCTTTCCCCTGATCCCTCCGTGTCCAGTCAGAATCTGCGACAACCTATAGTCAGGGAGAACCCATTTCGCAATCAATCTTGATTTTACCGTGGGAAAAAACTTCCTTAATGTGTAGTCAAATCCGTGTTACGGGCATAACACCTACAGCCGTTAATCCGATTTCAATGAAATTTTTAGGGTTTGTGCGGGTTCGGACCTAGATTATCCCGTATCGATTTTACGTATTTTCCATGGCTCGTCTATATTTCGGAAAAGACTCGTCCGATTTGGCCCAAAGTTGGAGAAAACTTGAGGATTAGTGTAAAAATTGTTTATTATAAATTTTCTTAAACTCCATTTACTGCTTTTGCTCGCGCCTGCGGAAACGTATTCTCCTAAATATGCCTACATTTCAAAAACGGTTCGTCCGATTTAGCCCAAAGTTGTAGGAAAGTTGAGGATTAGTGTAGAAATGATTGGGTAAAAATCTGATCAAATTCCATCCATGGCTTTCGCTTAAGCTTGCGCAAACGTATTTTCCTTGACACGCCTATATTTAAAATACAGCACGTTCGATTGGACCCAAAGTTGGAGAAAAGTTGGGAGGAAACTAGTTGATTGATCCAGTATCAATTTCATCAGATCCCGTAATAATTAAAATTAATGTAATTGAACTTGAATTAATTCGTAAATATGATTTATTTCATTTTTTATTTTAAAATATTTTAAGTTCAATTATGAGTTTTGAAATAATATTCTTCCTGTATTTTTTCTTTTATTACGTAATTGGTAATAAGTACTAATTTCAACTAGTTATAAGATAAAACAAAAGATTATTGTTTATTTATTTATGAATATTATTTATTATTATTTCATTTTTTTATGGGGTTGTTGTTTCGTCGATTTAATAATCGTTTATTAGGTTTTCGAAGTTTCTAATTTCGATTATTATTAAAATTTTGTTCCAGCAGGAACATTTCAAATTATTAATTTTGTAGAATTCGGCGGGATCGATTGTCAGGCTTTTAAGGATGCTAATTCTGAATTTAATATCCGATATTTCATCGTGCATGCGCACTTTGATTTCGATATAGTGGTCGCTAATGATGTATTAGAGAATTATGATTTCGTTTTTTTAATTTTTGATTGCGCATGCGCATGTCAATTTACTGTTGTTTAGTTCTTTCGATAAAGGGATTAAAGTTTTGTTTTTGATATGGGGATCGTTCCTCAAAAGAGGAAGAAAAAGAAGAAGAAGGATCGTTTATTAAGTAATCGAGAATTTCAATTCCGTTTTTTTAATCGGATTTTTATCACGCAGCTGCATTTTGAACTATTATTTTCTGTGTGCAATTTTCAAATTTTTTAAGCATATCAAAATTAACAATTAAAACATTAAATTTGTTTTCCCGTTCACAAATGCTTTTTTTTTTTTGTGTTTGCTTTGTTTTTTGCATATTTGTGGTTTGCATTTGTTTTTCCTTATCTATCCAATAGAGAAATAATGAGGAAACTATACTGACCTATTTGGCAGACGTTTTTTCTTATCGTTTTTTTTTGTCTCTCCTTATTGACTTGTATATTTAAACATACTATGCCTATGATGTGTCGATCCTTTATTAAAAATCAAGAATATGATTTTTGAGGACTAGTCATGATGAACAAATGTATATTTACTTTTTATGCTGCTTTATATGCTTTTACGTTGATTTTTGTTTTATCTGAAATTCCACCCCTCTCTCCCTTATTTATTTATCTCTGATGCTTTGACCCGCAATATAGGATCAAAAGGTAGATGCAAAATAGTGTTTTATTTACCCCCACTGATACCCTGCAATACTTGATTCATATTTCAATTTTTTTTCAGGCCTTCTTTGTGAAAATGCTGCTTTGTCCTTATATTTCTTACACCGACCCTTCCTCCATTGTTGAGGATAGCTGACATTTCTCCCTCTACCTCTCCTTTCTATTGTAAATCCTCTGATCGATTCATCGTAATTCAGTAGAGTATCGAAAATATTTCAATGGCTTGTATGTAAGCAAATCCTTTCATTAAAATCTAGCAAAGGAAGGCATCATATTATTAAAAACAGTTAATTTGTGCTTCTTTTGTGTTATTTTTAACAAACTGTTTTTATTGATAAATAATACAATCTGTCACACGTAAGGGCAATAGGTATTACTGCTATATGTAACCATTCATGCCATAATGATAAAGGTAATAGATATTACTGTTATATTTAACCATTCGTGCCATAATGATAAATTTATTGAAGCCGGTGTGTTATTCCATTTGTGCACATGAACATGTTATACCCGTAGATATATTAAAAAAAAAAAAAATACAATTATTTTATATTAGTGAAAAGAAATAGAAAACATTTATTTAAGATTGAGTAAATCAACAGAAACGTGATGCCTGCTTTACGACAGACGAAACCTGCACAGCTTGGAGCAATGCTCTCCCTAAATCAGGCTGAGTGGCGGAGTGTGGGCTTGATTTCGCAGTGGAGGGAGTAAGGTCTGTTATAAACTCCATGTATGAACCACAGGGGGGTTTCATGGCCTACTCACAAGATTCTAGAGATAGAAACTGGGAAATCGAAAATGGCCGAGAGCGGCCGATCTTGACCGATCTCATTCAAGATTAACAGGGCAGGGCTTTGTTATTATTTAAACTGTTATATTTCCCTTACACATAATTTTTACGGGTTTAAGCTTTTCACACGGTATATTGAAGATTTACTCATATATACCGTAAAAGGCTTTTTTTAAATATTATTAACTCAGTTTTCAATGTTTTCCGTGATAGATTTTTCAGTTGAAGCTCTGAATTTTTCCCAAAACATCTCCTTTTGTCCATGTAAAAATCGCCTCTGATCTCGCTCAATCAGTTCATATTAACAAAAAATATTAATCAGATAATAACAAAGACTTTTATAAAGAACTTATGAATAATATGAATGAAATCATACAAACTCATTTCTCAAAAAAGAAAACTAGCATTTTGCATAAATTGAACAAATATGGATATAATGCCAAGAGTTAACAAACCTTCCTTAAATATAACAACTAAAGAAGTAAATAGAAAAAAAATGATATACCTTCCATTCGTATCAATAATATGAATCAAATTTTAAACAAATTTTATAACTTATACACAAATATCTGATGTGGACAACACATGGCTTCCTTGTATGCCTATTAAACTATTAATCGGTGGCTCAAAAAGTGATCCTGAATTTGGTTTCCAAAGATTGCAGTATCTCAAAAACGACAATCGGAGTCGCGACATCCATCTATTGACACACACACACAAGCTCCTGTTTCTGGAGGTCTCATTCCGTTATTATATGTCGTTTTCTTTCAGTAGGTAACAAGTTCCCAAGAGATTTCTTCGTGTTCCGTGACATTATTACTGTCAATGTCACTATATAAAGAATTGGAAACCAACGGTTTCGACATTTTAAGCGGAAGAACCCACTTATATCTTATTCTCCTGCTGTAGACTTCTTCAGCTCACAAATGTGGAGGAAAACAAGTATTTTACACTCAATTTTAACACTTAAAACATGTAATAAAAATGTTTAATTAGAGTGAAAAAAAAAATCGCGTTTGTAACCTTTATTAACGAACCATATGATCTCTGCATTTAACATTAATATAATTTTTTATGTAAGTTTATTATGACCTTCAAGTAAAGTATCGCTTCCGGTTTCCCAATTTAGACCAAAATCTCGTATGTTATTTAAATCAGTATGTAAACTATAAATATTAAATTTGAGAAGTTTTGTATTATTTTTTAATATAATTTTTTATGGAAATCAATTATGATCTTCAAGTTAAAGTACCACTTCCGGTGATCATAAAGTGGCCAAAACGGGAGGTTCACAACTATATTTTACAATAATCCTAAATAAAAAATTTCAACTTTCTACGGCCAACCGTTTTTGAGTTATGCGAGATATGCACGTATTTTTTCCCCCCGACCGATGTCCGCCATTTACTTGAACATTAATTACTTCTCAGGATTTTATCTAAATTCGACGTTACTGTAACCGTTGTAAAGCTGAATTTCTGATCTCTAACCTATGCCTATAACTTTTAGCTTTTATATCTTTAAAAGTGAGAAAAAGTATTGTAAAAAAAAACTCCTCAAACGTTTTATTTTATATCTCTGGTTCTAATTTTATACAGAGGTCGAGTTTGTGCCAATTCGTGTAGTTTATAGAGGCTTAAACCACTGTCAAGTTTCGTGTGAATCGGTGGAATTGTGTTGAAGTTATCGCAATTTATGTGATTTTCGAACAAAAATAGAAGGTGAAAATTTTGAGCAAAAAATAAGTTTTTCGATTACTATGAAAATTCGCATTTAAGGTTTTTTTGAGGTGCTGAACAAGAATATCAACTTTGGTTCTCCCTAAAAAAAATAGTTACCCCACTTTGTTACGCCGCACAATGGTAGTTAGAAATGGTTAGAGGTGGTCCGATTTGTGTGGCTTAGAATTGGTTAAGAGTAGTTAGAGATAGTTAAGGATGGTACGATTAACGTTGGTTATAGTTGGTAAGGGGAGGTTAGAGATAGTTAGAGGTGGTTTGATAATAGTTGGTTAAAGTTGGTTAGCAGTGGTAAGGATTCGTTGGGGTGATTAGGGGTGGTTCGATAATAGTTGGTTAGGGGTGGTTTGGTTCGAGATGTTTTGGGGTGGTAGAGGAGGTTGGAGGTGGTTAGGGGTAGTTTGGTTGGATATGGTTAGGGTTGCTTTGAGATGGTTAGGGTTGGTTAGAGGTGGTTAAAGATAGTTGGAGGTGGTTTGGTTAGAGATGGTTTGGGGTGGTTAGAGGTGGTTGGGGTTGGTTAGAGATGGTTGGAGATGGTAAGAGATGGTTAGTAATGTTTGTAGGTGGTTCGGGGTGCTTTATTATTATTTTTTTAAATTATATATTTTCTTTTAAATTAATTTAATAATAATTTTTAATTCATTTAGAGATGGTTGGATGTGGTTCGGGGTGCTTTATTATTTTTTTTTTTGAATAATTTAATATTTTTTTATTGAATTTTATTTAAATTGTTTTTAGTTTTTATAAATTTTATTTTTTTATATTATTTTACTTTACTTTCAAATCAATTTTTTATTTAAGTTTTATTTTGGTTTTTATTTAATTTATAATTTTATTTTTAATTAAATTTTATTTTGTATTTTTATTTAATTATCATTTCTTATTATATTTGACTTTACTTTTAATTCAATTTTTTATTTCATTTTTATTTTTTAATTATTTTAGAGATGGTTAGGGGTGGTTAGAGATAGTTGGAGGTGGTTCGAGGTGCTTTTTTATCGTTTTTATTACATTAATTCTTTTAAATTAATTTAATTATATTTTTTATTGAATTTCTATTTTTTTATATTTTTTTTAAAAAAAATTTGTATTATTTAATAATTCATTTTTTTTTTCTTTAAATAATATTATTTATTTTATTGTAGTCATTTTGTTATTAAGCATGATATTCATGTCCAAAAACCTAATGCTGTTAACTGATTTTTCAATTGTAAATTTCATTACATTTTGGTTACTATTTATTTTTGTCAGAATTTCATCATAGTTCTCTTTATCTGTAACCAATAGTATATCATCTATGTATTTTTTTATTAATAATGGTTTTTTATTCAATATTTTTAGCTTCTTATTTAATGAATTGTTCAAATAGATCCCATGTATATTTACTGACATTGCTCCTCCCATAGGTAGCCCGTGCAACTGTTTATAAAATTCATTATTATAAGTAAAGAAATTATATCTCTTAATCGTATCCCAATTTTCCTTTAATATTTTAATACAACCTTCTATATGTAAGTTAGTGAACAAAGATTCTACATCCATGCTGACTATTTCTGTATCGTTTTCAGTTATATTTATATTATTATGTATCCTTTTTAATTCTATTGGATTATTAATGTCATAAACATTATCTTTATTAAGTTCATATACTGCTTTTTCCAGATATTTAGACAATGCTTCAGTAGGTCCCTTTGCAATTTAATATGTTTTTTCTAAGTTGCATGTATCTAAGTTTTTATTGATATTCATTGCATTTATAAAAGTCAGTTTGTTTTCGTTATCTCCCCTAATTGAGGCATTTACCTCTATTTTGTTGATATTAGGTTTGCTAATTATCTTGTTTTTTATTTACTAATTCTTTTATAATTATTAACTTTTTTTTTATAAATTCATTTATTATATCATGTATTTTTTTTAATATGATTATTATTGTGATTATTTTTTATAAGGTCTTTTATAATTTGTTCTATTTTTTTTAAATTAATTTTATTAATTATCCAGATTGCTTGTTTTATTTCTAAATCAATGATTTTTTCCTAATATCATAAAAAAATCATGGTTATAAGTTGCTATTAAAAATTGATTATTAAATAGATCATCTAGATTTTGTAATTTATAAAAAATATGTGGAGGCATATTGGATTTAATCTTATTTTGTTTTAAATAATAAATTTTTAAATCGTGTGATAAAGATTTATATAATTTATAAAGTTTCTTACTTATTTAATCATGTTGTATTGCTACTTTTATACTATCGCTCAATTTTCTCCTCAATAAAACTATATGGCGTTCACAATTTTCTATATTACAATAATTTATATTATAAATTTACCATTACTTTACGTAAGTGAATGGAACAAATGGAAGGATTAAATCTTTGTATTAAATATAATTTTTTTTTACTCATAATAATTAATTTTATAAACATTTGCACAGGTTACCTATGGGAGGAGCAATGTTAGTAAATATAAGTGGGATCTACAAAATATACAAAAGTAAATAGTCCCCATAATAGAATGAAATTTATAATTAAAAAATCAGTTAATAGCAGTATTAGTTTTTTGGACATGAATATCATGCTAAATAACAAAACGATTACAACAAAACAGATAAAAAAAAACATAAATAGTAACATAATGTTAAACTATTGTTCAAATCATCCCTTTTTCCAAAAGATCAACTTGGCTAAGAACTTAATAAAAAGAGCTAAGGAGCTGAAAGATAAGGAGCATATAACACAAATTAAAAAAATAATTTATGAAATATTGGAAGAGAACTTTTATTCTAAAAAAATAATAAGTAGAATATGGTACAATAATAATCATAAAAATGTTTTCGATTTTTAAAAAAAGAACAGTAATGAAAGAAAAAATGATTGTATCAAAACAGTCAAAATCATGGACAATAAAGAAATAAATAAAATAGGAAAACAAAAGCATAAAATCATTACAGATTATTATACTGATAATGACAATAGGACCAAAAATAATAATAAAATGGATTTTGTCCAAAATAAAAATGAACCTAATAAAATAAATAGAAGTCCAATGCAATTTTATAAAATTAATTACATATCAGATTTAACAGAGGATATAAAAAAGATAATGGTGGAGTTCGACCATGTAAATATAAAACTAGCTACTTATAATGAAAATAAATTGGAAAGATATCTAAGTAATATGAAGGACAAAATAAAAATGTTAGAAAAAAAGAATGTGATTTATAGAATAGATTGTAGCGATTGCGAAAAGATGTACACGGGGGAGACATCTAAAAAACTACAAAATAAAAAAAAACAATACATGGGAAATTGTAAAAATAGTAAAAACATTACAGCTCTTACCCATCACAGTATAATGAGTAATCATAAATTTGATTTTTATAACCCAAAAATGTTGGATAATGAAAAAAACAAAAAAATAGGAAGACTATGGAAGCTATTTACATCACAAAAAGTATAAATAATACAGTGAATTTCAAGTCAGATGCAGTAAATTTATTATTAATTAATTTATTAATTATTAATGCTGATATAATTAATAAACTAAATATTAAATGACAGTAATAATTATTTTATAAATAATAACCTGCAATACAATAGTTAGGCATATAAAATATTAGATTTTTAACAAAAAAAAAGGAAAAAAAATAACTAATAGAGCTAGGTAAATATGTTTGACAATAGACATAGAAAACAGATTAATGGATTAGTACAAAGTTTAATTCTAATGTAGGTCAGTGTGACATTGATATAGTTTTAGCAGGCACTCTGTAGTGCAATAATGTTTTTAAAAAAAATTTTAATAGTGGACAAAACAGACGAAATAATGTATTATGGAAAAAACAGACCTTAGATAAGTATTGCTAATTATTTTATATGAGAAAAAAATAGCATAATTAAGGTAAAATAATTTTGTTTTTAAAATATTATATTAAATTACATTAATAATTGAAAAAGTTGTATAATTTTGATGTTGTATTGTTGAATTTTAAATGGAACCCCAGAAGAAGAAATAGAATTTCGAAATGATAGTTGTTTGTGGGTAAAAAAATATTAATGTAGAAGGATAATAAAGATAATTTAAGGGAAGTGTATTTGTTCACAAAAATAACAAAACTATTTAATGAAAACAAAATAAAAAATTGAATTAAAAGTAAAGTAAAATAAAATAAAAATAAATAAATAAAATTAAATTAAATAAAAAATAAATAATAAAAATAAAAATTAAATAAAATTAAAAAATAAAATAAGAATTACATAAAAAATAAAATGAATAAAAAAAAATAAGAATAAAAGTAAAAATAAAAAAAAATATTGAATTAAAGTAAGTAAAATAAAAAGTAAAGTAAAATAAAAAAAATAACAATAAAAAAAATACAAAATAAAATTGAAATCAAAATAAAATTAAAAAATTGAATTATAAGTTAAGTAAAATAAAATCAAAATCAAAAATTGAAAAAAATAAAATAAAAGATTGAATTAAAAGTAAAGTAAAATAAAATAAAAAATTATAATTTAATAAAAATACAAAATAAAATAAAAATAAAAACTTGAATAAAAAAAACAAAATAATAATTATATAAAAAATGAAAAACTTAAAAATAATATAAAAATATAAAAAAATAAAAAATATAAATAAATAAAATAAAAATTAAGATTAAAATTAAAAAAAAGTGAAATAAAATTTAAAAAAAATAAAATAAAAACAAATTAAAAAATCCAACTAAAAAATAAAAATAAATTAAATAAAAAAAAATAAATGAAATTAAAAAAATTAAGTAAAAAATACAATTTAATTAAATGTAAATATTTATTTAAAGTAATAATATGTATTATGTATGAACTTTAATAAGCGACTCACAAGATGTATATGTATTGTATATATTTTGAAACATTTATATAAGAACATTTTGTTTAACAAATAAAATTATATATATAGATATATATAATAAATAAATATACAAATTGAAACGCTATGACTTCCTTGAAGGAGTCAAGCCCTAACTGTATCTCCAAGATTCATAAACACTGTTTATGAAATTGAAAATTGTTGGAGCGAAGGAAGAATTAAAGCCACTTATTTAGAAGATGATGGAGCTATGGTAAGTTTTGTTGCGGTTTCACTTGATGAAATAATAGAAGAGAACTGAATAGAATTAAATTTATACCAGTATTTGGAAAATTAAAATTCACTAAAGAAATTAATTTTGCCATTTGCTAAATGTGGCAATGTGTAAGATATTGTAATTCTAGTATAGTAATTTTTTTATGGTAATTTTTTATACTTCATTTGTTCTCCGAATCGAATTAGAAATAATCTGGTTTGAATAATTATTATATTTTATATGGTCACTTTACATCAACAGATAATATCAAGTTATTATGTGACCAAATTAATCCCAATAAATGAAACAGCTGATTATAGATGAATATGCAATTTATTATAAGTAATACGTGCAATTTTCATCGAAATGAGTTAAATGCATTTATGCAACTAATCAAGTGTAATGAATCTTTTGATCAAATAATATTAGTACAATGTAGTTCATGTGATGTTCAGCACAAATGTTTCAAAAGTATTTTACACATTTTAGCAAATTTTCACTTTGCACATGTGTACACAACACCATCGACATGCTCCTTAGTATATGTATTAGATAATGAGATAAGTAGTTTAAACAATCTGGCTTATTTTAAATTATTTGTTCTCCATTCTATTATTATTTTTCCTTTTCCTCTAATAATATACCCATCTAAAAATGTTATTTTTCTTTGGTATTATTTTAATTGTAAATTTAATCCTAACTTTAGTAAAGCAAACAATATTGTCAAGTATGTCATTATTATTTTGGGACAAATCTTGTTTTGTTTATTATATCAATTTGCATTTTGTAAATTATCATTCCTGCCTCATTCATACTACTAAATACTTCTACTAGTATTTCAAATGCTATTTATTACTTTAAAAAATGTTATTAAATAAAAAAAAGTATATTTTCTTTTATTAATTTTATTTCTTAAATATAAAACTAACTCCTTCAATATATCTTCTTTTTTTTTTTTAAATGCTGGTATTCATTTACTTTTCTTTTACTTCTGTTATTTTAAGTGAAATTACATAAAAACTTACCATAGCTCCATCATTCTCTAAGTAATTGGACTTAATTCTTCATTGGCCTCAATAGAGTTTTCGATTTCATAAGTACTGTTTATGAATTTTGGAGATACACCAATAATGTTTGGTCTTGGCTTTTTAATTCTTTCTCCATTTTATCTAATGATAGTTATCCATTTCTAGAAGTTTAACTTGATTTTATTTTCCGGTATTCTTTTTATTTTAAATCAAAAATAGCTCTTCTGAAATTGACCTGAATACCACATTCCTTATATCAGTGGAAACGTTATCTTTTACTAAATTAGGGTGCTCTCTGACGATCCTAGGACTTTGAAACCGGCGGTGGTTCGAATCCCGAAGGTGTTACTTCTTTTTTTTTTTTTGATCTTGATAATTCATTATTTATTTAAACCTATTACTACATTAACAATATTTTGATTACTTTTATTAAAAAATAATTAATTTTAAACTATGTTTTCTTTATTTCATTTGAATTTTATTTATTTGTCAATAAAAATTAATTTACTATATTTATTAATTATAAAAATTAAATTACTTCAATATTTTAATTATGCACCAAAGTTTTTCCTTAGTAAAATACCTGAAGGGGAAATAATTATTTCTTATTTTTTGGAAAATTTTTATTTTTGTTTTATCTAAACAAATTTTAATCATAAGAGTATTATTAGATTTATTGAATTTTTAGATACTAAAAGAAAGATTTAGTTTCCTGAAATAAAAATTCAGATGTTAAGATATTTTAATGTTAACAGTTATTTAAAAAAAAAAAATATTTATGATTTAAATCTTTTATTGGTGACATTTTTTCTTAGTATCTCGCCTATTCTATTTCTATTTTATATTTATAGGCATGGGTTTATATAATCAACTCACGCTGATAAATAAGTACAAAAATATATAAATTAATTTTTGGCAACTCCTTTGAAAAAATATTAATATTTTCGAAGTTTTAGTGGTGTATGTCGAAGATTTATTAACATATTCATCGATGATAAGGTGGCGTAGTGGATTTCGCTCTTGTCTGCAAACCATAAAGTCATAGGTTCGAGTCCAGAGATCTCCCGGGGTTTTTTTCTGAAACAATAAGAATTGGTACCAGACCTAATTCCTTCGGAAAAAAATTCTTGGCGGTTTCTAGCATCAAACTTCTGGTTTCATGGTTTGCAGGTGGGTTCGGAAACCACTATGTCCACCTTATCATCATGCAATTGTTTAATTTGATTTTTTATATTCAATCCTCTTTCATATCCCGGTGTATAAAGTATTTATAAGAGATTTATTTTGAGTTATTCATACAAATAAATTTAAAACTGAGAGTGAGTGAATTATTTAAACCATTTATGTTTTAAAAAAAGAGAAGTAATTATTGGTTTAAATAAGCCTAATATAAAAATTAAAAAAAAAAAAAATGTGATGATTGAAAATTAATTTTAAAATTATCGCATTTACAAACAAATAAATAAAATAATTTAGCTTATTTTTGTAGAATTTTAGTTACATCTAGAAGTTTCTTAAAAGCTAAGAATTTATGTCTATGTTGTTTGTAATGATTATTTAAAACAAAATTAATGAACTAAAATTATTACAATCTCTAATTATTTGTCACACACGTATAGTAAAGGTCTATATATATATATATATATATATATATATATATATATATATATATATATATATATATATATAAATATTTTTTTTTTTTTTTAAATTTAGAAAACTATCTTATGCTGTGCTTTATAAAATTTGCTGATGAATTCTTTCATTTTTAATCTTTAGCTAAAGTAGTAATGAAAAATATCAAGCCAAAACAAAACATAAAATAAAATAATAGTATGTTGTTCACCTCACAAACATTTAAATGCCAGTTTAAATACAAAACTTTTAAATTAAAGGAAATAATGATCTTTTTCCCATTAAAATTTAAATATATGAATAATATAACTGAGCCCACTAAACCAATGAAAATTACATTAAGAAACATTATTATCAGAAAACTGCAAAACTAAGACAAAATTAAATAAATAATAGAAGACAAGACAGGATAGGAAATTGAATTTTACACGAAAAATTAAGTAATAAATTAAAATTGAAGGATTTCAATAAGTATTACTTTGAATATGCTTCTATTTCTAAATTTAATAACGAACTTTCGAAATCGTATTCGGAACTCTAAAGATAGAAATAAATCAGTCTAAAGATATATTTATGGAAATATCACTAAATGAAATAGCTAAGAAAAGTTGAATTTGAATAAAAGTAATAATGAAAGTTATGATATTATTAGAAGACTCCAAAACCAAGCCTCGAGTATCTCAAACAGCAGTAAATAACTATCCACTCAAAAATAAAATAGACAATGAAGATAGATCTGACATAATATATACTATTAATTGGAAAAATAAAGTAGCATTGGAAAAAGTCACAAAATTTAGAAAATGAATTTATCAACTTTGAAATAGTTTCCTAAATTATTGAAACAAAAACAAAGGAGGGAAAGAAGACAATACTTCTCTTTCTCTACAATTCAAGTTTTTAAAACATAATTTTGAACAAGTTATTTGAATTTTTAATTGTTTTGTTTTTTCAGATGTGTAATATTTTAAATATTTTTGAAGTGACCATATGCCTTATATAAATTACTATATGATCTGGTGGGATTGGCAACAGTGTAAGTCAAGTTTCCTTTATTTCAAGAAAGTGATTGATCTGTAAATATAATAGATATGTGTACGTTATACACATAATGATTAAGTGCACATTATGTGCTTATATGATATATGTTTAATATACATATATCATGTGAGTACATTTAAAAACATTTATCTCTTCGAAATACAGGGAATTTGACTTTCACCACTATCATTCTCAGCGGCTCATATGTACTATGTTGTTCATATTTTTAATGTTAGCCTAGACTCTTCAAGCCTATGGAAAAACAATTTTTTTTTCTTCATTTACTAATGTATATTTTGGTCTATAGTATTTTATTATAGGTCTCAAGAATTTTTCCTATTATACCTGAATATTAATGTCAAACAAAGAAATATCCTATAAAGAACCAAGCCTTCATAAATATATATGTACAGATAACCCAAAAAACTGAAATGTTCAGACTTTTACTGGCTCAAAACTACCAATTTAAAATGATCTATATTTTTTGGTGAAATAAAAATATTTTGAAAATAACTGAAATAATGTTTTGTTTTTTATTTATTATTGTCATTTGTTTTGTTTGTTAAATCCAAAATATTCTACTTATAAAATATATATATATATATATATATATATATATATATATATATATATATATATATATATATATATAACAAATTATATTTTCGACCTTCTGTGTTATGTTAAAGATTTGACTCTTCAAATTGAGTTGTAGGTCATACACAGTTTTCAACTACTTTCTTAATTACTTTTTATTGTAGCATACAGGACGTTTCGATCCCCAGCTATATGCATGAGATCTCATCACATACAACCCAATTTAAAGTGCCAAATATTTTTTTAATATTATTTAATTTTTATTATTTATTTTAATTTTAATTATGGTTTATTCTTTATTCAATTTTTTTTTATTTATTTTATTATTTATTTATTTATGGCGACAAAGGCCAGCTAAGGACCATGCGTATATCACTTCATGGCTTTTATCTTTCTTCCAGCCCACACCTTCTTCATCTCTGTCCTCCTTCCTTCACCTCTTCTTCTCTTCTACACCACAAGGACCTTCTTTCCATCTATCATCCTTCTAAATTTCTCTCTGTCCTGGTAGTCCTCTTCTCTGATCCCTAGTTTCTCTATTTCTTTCTTTATCTGCTCGGGATATCCTTTAATGTTTTTAAGTTTCATCACCCTGCCAAAGATCTGCTTGTTCCCTCTATCCTTGTCCATCCTCTTCATGTGGCCGTAAAATTTCAATCTCCTTTTCCTCATTGAGGTCTCTGTCTCTAGGTCTTCAATGCCTTTGTACAGGTCTTTGTTCTTTTTTGGCAAGTACTCTTCTCCCACTTTCCTTGGCCCATGGATGCACCTTAATATCTTCCCCTCTATTCTCAGAATAAATAAATAGAAAAAAATAAAATTTATTTTATTTTTATTTAATTTTTTTTTTTTATTTCTTTTAAATTTTATTTTACTTTTAAATTTTGAAGATTTTTTTATATTTAATTTAAGTCATTCAATTAACCACCGAGTTATAAAAAAAAATAAAAAAAATAAGGGTAAATGTAATATGCCAAGAGTGGATTGGAGAAGGATAATTCCTTCGCTATTACAAAATGGAGCAAACCTTTCCGAATTAATGAAATGAACGTTACCACAGATATAAAGCTGCTCCCTCGGAACGCGGCGGACCGTGCGATAGAGTAGATTATAACCCTTTTAACTGTTGCCACAAGATAAAATTGATAAAAGAATATGAAGTCATAACTAACCAGCATTCGGGGGCGATTACACTAAACGCTTCGTTACTGACTACGTTTTTTTTTGTTTTGTTTTTTTATGTTGCCTACCCTATTTTTGTTCTCAACTCTCAATTTTCAAAAGAAAAAATATAGCTAAATGAGAATAGAATTCGAAATCAAATCGATTGAAAAAACACTGCGACGTATCGACTGCTAACATTCGCACATTTCTTCCAGAAAGTCATAGAACGATTGTGTTACAAATCCACGACATTGCTCATCCTGATATTAAAACAACAGTCAAACAGGTAACAGCTCGATTTATTTGGCCTAATATTAAAAATGATTTTAGAAAATGGACTCGTGCTTGTATCGCCTGTCAAAGAAACAAAACCAATAAACACACCAAGTCTGAAATCAGCAAGTACGCCGAGCCGGATGAGAGATTCGATATTTTGCATATTGATATAGTTGGACCATTACCTCCTTCGGAAGGATACTCCTACTGTACCACTATTATTGATCGATTCACCTCTTGGATGGAGTAATACCAGTCAGCAATATAACCGCTGAGACAATAGCCAGAACATTATTTGAAAACTGGATCGGACTATTTGGCGTTCCGACTCGAATTATTACGGATCAAGGAAGACAATTTGAATCGGACTTATTCCATGGCCTTGCTCCACAATTATAGAAAGGAAGGAAGTGAGCAATCTATTCAAAATTGTATTCCTACTAGTTTTGTTATATGGTGCGGAGAGTTGGGCCGTCCTGGATCGGCATGCAAGCAAAGAGACATGTCGGAGAAGAGATTCCTGAGAAGAATCCAGGGGAAAACCCGAAGGGACCGAATTCGCAATGAAAAATCCGGGAGAACCTAGGAGAGATAGTGGAGCAGCGCCAATGGTTTGGTCACGTGAACAGAATGGGGGATGATCGAAAGATCAAGTGGCTAGTGGAGGCCAGACCAGAGGGAAAGCGCCCGTGAGGGCGACCCAGGCAGATGTACGCAGTTTATATCACTAGGCTTGGGAGAGGAAGAGGCTGTTCTCTGACTGAAAGTATTATTATGAAAAAAATTAAATATAAAAAAAAAAATATTTAATTAAAAAGTAAAGTAAAATTAAATAAAAAAAGGACGATAATAAAGATAAAATAAATTTTAAATAAAGAGTAAAATAAAAAAAAAATAAAAATTGAATTAAAAGTAAAATCAAATAAAAAATGATAATTAAATAAAATTACAAAATAAAAATGATTTAAAAATAAAATTAAACTAAAAATAAAAACTTGAATAAAAAACAAAATAAAAATCAATAAAAATTGAATTAAAAGTAAGGTAAAAGAAAAAAAAATCATAATTAAATAAAAATAAAAATGAATTTAAAAATACAAATAAATTAAATAAATAATACGAAAAAATTAAGTGAAAATTAAATAAAATATATAATAAAAATTAAATTTAAAATAATTAAAAATTAAATAAATTATAAAAATGAATTAAATAAAAGTAAGATAAATTAAAAAATAAAAATCGAACTAATAAATTAAAATAAATAATTAAATAAATAAATGAAATAAAATAATTAAGTAAAGAATAAAATTTAATTATAAGTAAATACTTATTTAATGTAATTAAAATGTAATAATATGTAGTATGTATTTTAATAATAGTAATAATTTATTTATGTTGTAAAACTCTAATAAGATGTGCTGTAAGCGACTCACAAGATGTATAAGTATTGTATATATTTTGAAACATTGGTAAAAGAACATTTTGTTTAATAAATAAAATTATATATATATATATATATATATATATATATATATATATATATATATATATATATTAAATAAATAAATATACAAATTGAAACGCTATGACTTCCTTGAAGGAGTCAAGCCCTAACTGTATCTCCAAGATTCATAAACCCTGTTTATGAAATTGAAAATTGTTGGAGCGAAGGAAGAATTAAAGCCACTTATTTAGAAGATGATGGAGCTATGGTAAGTTTTGTTGTGGTTTCACTTGATGAAATAATAGAAGAGAACTGAATACGATTAAATATATACCAGTATTTAGAAAATTAAAATTCACTAAAGAAATTAATTTTTAATTTAAGAATTAAAACTAAGCGGAAATGTTGTGTGTTGTGTGAGAGAGAGAAATTCTGAAATTATTATGTGAACCTTGTTGAACTCTCAGAAATAGATATTTCCGTTTGCTAAATGTTATGACAATGTGTAAGATATTGTGATTCTAGGATGGTAATTTTTTATACTTCATTTGTTCTCCGAATTGAATTATAAATCATCTGGTTTGAATAACTATTATATTTTATATGTTCACTTTACATCGATTCCAGGGCTTTGAAACCGGCGGTGGTTCGAATCCCGAAGTTGATACTTCTTTTTTTTTTTTTTTTTGTTCTTGATAATTCTTTATTTCTTTAAACCTATTACTACATTAACAATATTTTGATTACTTTTATTAAAAAACAATTAATTATAAACTTTAAGTTTTCTTTATTTCATTTTTATTTTTTTATTTGCCAGTAAAAATTAATTCGCTATATTTATTAATTATAAAAATTAAATTACTTCAATATTTTAATTATACAACAAAGGTTTTCTTTATTAAAATATCTGAAGAGGAAATAATTATTTCTTATTTTTAGAAAAATATTAGACTTATTCAATTTTTAGATACTAAAAGAAAGATTTAGTTTCCTGAAATAAAAATTCAGATGTTAAGGTATTTTAATTTTAACAGTTATTTAAAAAAGGATGTGACAGGATAAGGACGTGACAGTCGTCGAGTGGTACCATTCCCGTTTTCAAAACATTTTGTCTGAACTTGGATTTTTCTATGGGGAATAAGAAAGAATGGTAATAGAACTTAAAAGTAAATAATTTATCAATCTGGGAGAGAATGTTTCTGCTTAAATTATAAAATTTTAATAAAACTAGATAAAAAGAATGTGTATGTGGCGTTGATGTAACCCTAGCGGCGCCCCCATGAACTACTTGGACCTCTATCCTCGTCAAAAATAGTATTATTTGTAGAGCGTTACAATATATGTATAAATTTTTTATTTTGAAAAATATTAAGCTAAAACAAAGCAAAAAATTAAATTAAATAATAGTATGTTGTTCGCCTCACAAACAATTAAATGCCAATTAAAAAAAAAAACCTTTTAAATTAAAGGAAATAATGATTTTTTCCCATTAAAATTTAAATATATAAATAATACAACTGAGCCCACTAAGCCAATGAAAATTACATTAAGAAACAATATTATCAGAAAATTGCAAAACTTAGAAATATATATATATATATATATATATATATATATATATATATATATATATATATATATATATATGTGTGTGTGTGTGTGTGTATATGTGTGTGTGTGTGTGTGTGTGTGTAAAATATTTTTGATTTAACAAACAAAACAAATGAGAATAATAAATAAAAAAACAAAACATTATTTCAGTTATTCTTGAGATATTTTTATTTCAACAAAAAATGAAGACCATTTAAATGGGTAGTTTTGAGCCAGTAAAAGTCTAAACATTTCAGTTTTTCGGGTTGTCTGTTGAATATATTTATGAAGGCTTGGTCCTTTAGAGGATATTTCTTTGTTCGACATTAATATTCTGGTATAATAGGAAAAATTCTTGAGACCTATAATAATATATTATAGACCAAAATATATATTAGTAAGTAGATAAAAAGAAATTGTTTTCCTATAGGATTGAAGAGTCTAGGCTAACATTAAAAATATGAACCACATGGTACATATGAGCCGCTGAGAATGATAGCGATGAAAGTCAAGTTCCCTGTATTTCGAGGAGTTGAATGTTTTTAAATGTACTTGCATGATATATGTATATTAAACATATATCATATAAGTACATAATGTGTACTTAAATTATATGTGTATAAATTACTTATATTTATTTAATTTACAGAACAATCACTTTCTTGAAATAAAGGAAACTTGACTTACACCATTGCCAATCTCAGGAGCTCATATATTTATTTAATGTTTATTTATAAAAGACATATGGTCACTTCAAAAATATTTAAAATATTACACGTCTGAAAAAACAACACAATTAAAAATCAAAACAACATTGAAATATCAGAGAAAAAATCATCTTACATAATAACATAAAAAAACAATTTAAATATAACTAATTCTTCTAATAATATCATAACTTTCATTATTACTCATGTTCAAATTCAATTCTTCTTAGCTATCTCATTAAGTGACATTTCCATAACTATATCTGTGGTCTTTACACTGATTATTTCTATATTTAGAGTTCTGAATACTATTTTGAAATTCCATATTAAATTTAGAAATAGAAGCATATTCCTAGTAATACTTATTGAAATCCTTCAATTTTAATTTATTACTTAATTTTTCGTGTAAAATTTAAGTTCCTATCCTGTCTTGTCTTCCATTATTTATTTAATTTTTTCTTAGTTTTGCAATTTTCTGATAATAATGTTTCTTAATGTAATTTTCATTGGTTTAGTGGGCTCAGTTATATTATTCATATATTTAAATTTTAATGGGAAAAAGATCATTATTTCCTTTAATTTAAAAGTTTTGTATTTAAACTGGCATTTAAATGTTTGTGAGGTGAACAACATACTATTATTTTATTTTATGTTTTGTTTTGGCTTAATATTTTTCATTACTACTTTAGCTAAGGATTAAAAATAAATAATTCCCCAGCACTTTTTATAAAACATTGCATTAGTTAGTTTTCTAAATTTAAAAAAAGTTATATATTGAGCTTTATGTGTGCACGACAAATAATTAGGGATTGTAATAATTTTAGTTCATTAATTTAAAAAAAAAATAATAATTACAAACAACAAAGAAATAAATCCATAGCTTTTAAGGAACTTCTAGTTGTAAGTCATGTTCAAATTCAATTCTTCTTAGCTATCTCATTAAGTGACATTTCCATAACTATATCTGTGGTCTTTACACTGATTATTTCTATATTTAGAGTTCTGAATACTATTTTGAAATTCCATATTAAATTTAGAAATAGAAGCATATTCCTAGTAATACTTATTGAAATCCTTCAATTTTAATTTATTACTTAATTTTTCGTGTAAAATTTAAGTTCCTATCCTGTCTTGTCTTCCATTATTTATTTAATTTTTTCTTAGTTTTGCAATTTTCTGATAATAATGTTTCTTAATGTAATTTTCATTGGTTTAGTGGGCTCAGTTATATTATTCATATATTTAAATTTTAATGGGAAAAAGATCATTATTTCCTTTAATTTAAAAGTTTTGTATTTAAACTGGCATTTAAATGTTTGTGAGGTGAACAACATACTATTATTTTATTTTATGTTTTGTTTTGGCTTAATATTTTTCATTACTACTTTAGCTAAGGATTAAAAATAAATAATTCCCCAGCACTTTTTATAAAACATTGCATTAGTTAGTTTTCTAAATATAAAAAAAGTTATATATTGAGCTTTATGTGTGCATGACAAATAATTAGGGATTGTAATAATTTTAGTTCATTAATTTAAAAAAAAATAATAATTACAAACAACAAAGAAATAAATCCATAGCTTTTAAGGAACTTCTAGTTGTAACTATAAATCTACAAAAATAAGCTAAATTATTTATTTATTTGTTTGTAAATGTGATCATTTTAAAATTAATTTTCAATTATCACATATTTTTTTTTAATTTTTATATTAGGCTTGTTTGAACCAATAACTACTTCTCTTTTTTTTAAATATAAATGGTTTAAATAATTCACTCACATTCAGTTTTTTGTATGAATAACTAAAAATACATCTTTTAGATACACTTTATACACCGGGATATGAAACAGGATTGAATATAAAAAGTCAAATTAAACAATTGCATGATGATAAAAGGTGATATAGTGGATTCGGAATCTACCTGCAAACCATGAAACCAGAAGTTTGATGCTAGAAACCGCCAAGCCAAGAGTTATTTTCTGAAGGAATTAGGTCTGGTACCAATTCGATGTGTGTATATATATATATATATATATATATATATATATATATATATATATATATATATATATATATATATTATGTTGTTGACCTTCCGTATTACATTAAAGATTTGACTAATTAAATTGAGTTGTAGGCCATACACAGTTCTCACCTACTTTCTTAAACTGTTTTTATTGTAGCATA